>CAIGRN010009022.1:0-28663 GCA_903798345.1 Fraxinus anomala | reverse complement strand
TTTTTATTAAAATGAGGGCATAATCATCGTTTTAGTAAACCATAAATTTTGAAAGGAATTTCGAGTGGAGTTTTCCAATTGGGACTAACGATGCAATAATAATGAAAGATTGAGGAATAATATGCTCATTTTAAAGGTTGAGGGAAAACTCGTAACTTGGCACTCAGTTGGGGAGTAGCAAAGAAATTAGTTATTTCATAGAATAATCAGTTCGCGAAACGCACGCCAACTATTATAGGTCAACAAAACGTCCTTTTTTAATTTTACGTGATATTTGACTTGTTTACAATGTTCCTGGAGATGGACATGTACAGAATAATGTCAACATATTTCCTTGATCCCAAATCTCCTATAGACTGCACTGAAGAATTAGAGTTGGCAAAGGAACAATCTACTTCTAAAAATAAATAAGATTGTTCTTGAAATTACCTATTCTGGTTACATGGTGTAGAATAAGTTCAAAATGTGCCAAGACAAATGGTATTTATTCATTGAAACATTATTAAGTTGAAATTCTATTCCACTTTGAAATGCTACTTGAGTAATCTAGTTATGAAATGACACATAATTTCTCTAGAATGATCCTCAGATTACTGTCGTCTTCAATACTACATCTTACTTAAGAGTATTAAAATAAGTGGGTCAGTTTCAGAATTAATCTGAAGATCAGCCAGATGGACAGACTCACCAATATTGCAGTATGGGAGGTCTGATTCGTGTTGTTTTTTATTCATTTTTTGAAAATTTTAATGCGATTTAAATGAAGTCATAATTGAATAATATAAATAAATATTGGGTGAGAAATTGAAGATTATATGGAAAATATAGAAAAGAAATAAGTATTTGTTATAAAAAACAAAAATTATATTAGAGTTTATCAAAGAATTGCAGGGTCACAAATCAAAAGAGAGCTCAAAAGCTGCTTTTAATTTACTTTTAGCATTTAATTCTTTTATATAAATGGGTCAACTAGGTCGACCCTCGTGAATCATTAGACTAGATAATCAAGCTTAGCACGACATGGTCATTATATTTTACCATCCCACAAACTGGGTCAAACTGGTTTCGATTCGATTTTTTTAGAATAGTTCATCCTGGACTTGAGTGACCCATCCTTCCCATTTTGATACCTCTAGGCTCTCATTAATGACCTAAGTTCTATTTATCTAAATACAAATAGCATAATTCATTCAACCTCTTCAAACAAACGTATTCCATTATCGTGAATGCTATCTTTCAATGCATTCTTTTCAGAAGATTGTGGTCCATTATCCATTTGCTGGAATACTCGGAAAAGCATGAAGATAAGGCATATGCTAGGTAAATAATTCATGGAGGGCTTATTTATAGTGGTATAAGATTTAAAAGAAGTATATGCCCCAACTGAATCATCATTCCTCAGGAATTGGGCATTGAAATGACATGCTCCCAAGTAATCCAATTTAAAGTGGTATTTTTTTGCATTTAAAGTTGGATATTCTCCATTGATATGCATATTTACGATTAATTTAAGGGCGTCGCTTGGAATCCTAATCAAGAATTGTATGCCAAGAATCATCTTTATTAAACGGGAATATTTCAATTGCGGTAATCGTGCTGCAACTTTTTTAGTTAGATTTATACTTTTAATAGGGTAACTTCATCCAATTTCATGATTATAATTGACAGAAACAGGCTCCCCGGGGCATAGCTCAGTGGTGCAAAGGACAAGAGTAAGGTAGTCTCTGTTGAGCTGGAAGCCGCAGTGTGAGAATTCGATTCATGCCTCTTACAAGGTTTAGAATTGGACTCTTTGTGGGCACCANTAGTCTCTGTTGAGCTGGAAGCCGCAGTGTGAGAATTCGATTCATGCCTCTTACAAGGTTTAGAATTGGACTCTTTGTGGGCACCAGTATGACAGCTCTTGTACCCTGGTCTGTTGAGGCACATCCCGCGATTTACCTCTTCCACAATGGTCTGGGGCGGGGCGGGGCGGGGCGGGGCGGGGCGGTGGGGGACCCTCAAGGTTGGAATTTAATCTTTATAATTGACAGAAACAGATAGCATAACACTCAATAAATAATTATTGTTATTTATATCACAAAAGTTGTACTTATTCTAAGTCAACAACTAACGATTAGTGTACAAAATTAGATGGAGTTACTAAATTAAAAATTAAATTAAAGTAAGATTTCCTTCTTTACTTTTTAGGCTATTACTTTCCAATCTTCAAACAATCGAATTGATTGTATGCCACTTTTCATTTCTATCATGGTTAGAGGCGACCATTCTTAGTTTTTTGTTTTAATTAAATTACAGTAAGATTTCCATCTTTATTTTTTAGGCTGATACTTTCCAATCTTCAAACAATCGAATAGATTTGTGTCCCACTTTTCATTTCTATCATGGTTAGGGGTGACGATTCCTAGTTTTTGTCTGAACCCAATATTACCTAAAAATTCATTATTTTTCTCGAATTCATTTTCAACCACATATTCTCCCAATAAAATAATTTGCACTTAAACCCAATTTTTTTCCTTATTTTTTAACCCTCACATTTTCCAAAAGATAAATATTACAAAACTCATTTTTTACAACAAATAAGGTTCAAACAGAGACTTAGTAAACTTGTGTTACAAAAAATGGCTTAGTACATATAATAGGTGAAAGGTAGGAGAATAATGATGATTGAACAGGTTCAAAGAAAAGGAAATGATGGACATACTAACTTCCAGCACCAGTTTGAGTTTTTCTTTTTCTCCCAAATCGTCCAATTATGTATCAATACGTTTCTCCATATTTTTCAATCTATTTTTGAATCCATTTGTATAGCATGATTAAAGGCAAGAATAGGTGGGGGTGCCTCGTGAATTGAGACGCACCTAGTAAAATACCAGCCTACTCACACCACGATTTTTTCCAACTTCTCATTTCTTCACTTGGCAAAAAGCTTAGGATTTCGTGCTCTTGCAGGTACCTGATACTTTTCACCTATTTTATATTTTATTTAGAGTGTATTTGATGCACATTTTTTAAGAAAAAATGTATATATATATATATTTTTTTTTTTTTTGTGATGTGATGGGGAATATGTGGTTGAAAAAGAAGGAAAAATTATTGATGTGATGAAAAATATTATTTTATTGAAAAATGTGTGGTTGAAAATGAGTAGAATGATGAGTATGAAAATGAGAATATGGCTCAAACAGGAGGTTAGTTTAGTTTGATGGTTATTATTTGAAAATTGATTTTTTTATATATTTAATTTCAATTACACATTTTACAATAAAATATTTTGTACATAAATCCAAAATCTATTTTCTACGTTTTAAATAAATAATCTCCTAAAAATCACTATTCAAAATATTATTTCTCTAAAATAATAGCCATCAAACAAGTGCTTAGAGTCCGTCTCTAAAACACGATGGTTTCAAGATTGGCAGTTTATGAAAACTTTTATCATATGTTGACTTATATTAGATTCAAACAAAAATATAGGTAGCTCAGCTTAAATTTATTAAGTTACCGTAAAATAATCCTTTGACAATTGGAACTTATTCTTTCGTGAAAATACCACGGACGTTATAAGCTCCCGCATTCAATCAACCCTTAATTGAAAAAAACAAAAAAATAAAGATGGTGACTCAATAAGAGTAATCGAAATCTTTATACGTAACTCAATACTTTGATACTCTTAACATGTCCAACAAAGATGGTGACTTGTTGGCGACAACCATATTCTCAATCTTTGATTAAAAATCTAGAACATACTTGAGCGGTTGAAAATTAATTTATGAAAATATTTTAATCACATTTCACTCTTTTTTTTTTAATTTCTAATTGACCACTAGTACTATTGAATCTTCATCGTGAGGTTCGATACAATTGAGTATTTACATTTTAGTCTCCAAACTTTGAATCTTGCCCCTTTTCGCCAATTTTCGCTTCTTTCTTTCGATTCCACTTCCTTTCATTGAGTTTCACCTAATAAATAAAATATATAATTAATTAGACTATAATTGTTGAAAATAACTATTAAATATCTATATTTTTAGGTCTAACAAGTGTTTAAAATACACTTATCATCATACATGTGGGTGTTAATTATTTGATGCATGAGATAATAAAATTTACCATATTAATGCATCAAATTACTAACCGTCACATGTATGCTCGTAGAACGACTACGATAATTAGCTATTACAAATATCATTACTCTTTTGAGTTTCCTTTGAAAGCTTGTCTCTATCTGAAAAGGTGGGTCAACCATTAAAATAACTCTCGATCAAAATTAGATCATTGGCCAAAGTTTGGGATGCGAGCAAGCCAACTAATTAAGCCCCTATTTGGCAGTGATTGCAATTCAAATTTTAATTTAAATTAAAGTCAACAATCAATTTTAATCATATATTTTATGAGTTTCACAATTTTTCAACCATATATTACATTAATTTTTATTAAAATCTACTAAAAATTTGACTTTAATCCCCACCAAGGATTAATTCTTCGACTAAACAAGTTCAGAATGTGAGCACATGCTTCACTTTATTATCATCTCTGAAAATAAAACGACAAGAATCACGAACCATTTCCAGTAATTAAGCTACTATATCAGATAAAACAACCTTAATTGGGGCAAAATAAAATTATGACACTATCTTTGAGACACCATCAATCATTGCTTTTACAGTTTTCAACATTTATAACATCGTTTATACTACTATCCTTCTAGAGAGACAAATAGGAGGAGATAGGACATGTTTTGGGATTTCGAAGGTTGGTGTTGTAGTGGAATTTATGGAATCATGTTACAAGTTGGTAAGAAGGTGGTGTGTCCAATGGAACTTCGAAACTCCTTTCCTTCGGTGCTGTACGAAAGTGATTATTTATTTATTTTATTTTATTTTATTTTTTGTGGAAATATGTGGTAAAAAAGTAGGTAAAAGTTGTGAAAATACTGAAAAAATGATTTCTTTGAAAGAACTTGTAATTAAAAATATGTATGGAAAAAATATTTTCAAATAATCACTTTGAATCAATTGCTTACTAACAAGTAGTAGCACTAGTATGTAGCCTTTTTACAAAGTATTATTATACCTAAAATTATTTAGGGAAATTATGTCCGCTATCCTCAAAAAATAAAATATTAGATTAATACATTTAAAACTAATTAGAACTATAAATTCCCGTATTAATTACGTCCAAAACCCTGAAAGCCTACAAATTAATTCTCAATTTTTTGAGATTTTGTTATTATTTTTTTTCAGATTTTATCACTTTGCATTTAATGGTGTTCATTTTTCATTTTTTACAAGATTGAGAGTTAATCATACCACATTAATATTGGTTTAAATGGACATGATATGTCACATTTTTATAAAAAAAAATATATATGATATTTTTTAGTACTGATATACCTTAACTCCTTAAAAAAAAGTGACATAATATATCATTTTCTTAACAAAAAGTGAAATACATTTTGAACTTCATAAAATTGTTGCCAATATTTAGCTTGTTTGTAATATAAGGATACATCAGTTGTTTTATTGATGTAATTCCATATCAATGATAACTTATTCTCTCTTTAACAGTATTAAAACTTAAGGTTGCATTTCATTTGTTGTTTTCAAGCTATTTTTAGTTTTTAGTTTTACAAAATACTGAAAACGTATTTGGTGTAATATTTCTGGAAACAAATTTTTGAAAACAAGGAAAAACTTATAACATAAAAATCAAAATGCATTTTTAATTTTTTTTGAGCGTTTTCACTAAAAATTCTGAAAACACTAAAAATATAGAAAACGAGTGTTCAAATAAAATTCTATTTAAATAAATTTTAAAAATTAAAAAATCTTAAAAAATAAATTTTAAAAGTTCCAATAAATAAACTTCAAGAAAAATATATTCAAAAATAAAATTGATAAATTATAATAAAATAAAATAATTAAGAAAAAATAAAAAATAAAATAATTAAGAAAAAACAAAATTATAAAAATTTTTAGAAAAATAAAAAACAAAAATATTTCAAGCTATTAATGATTATTTATATAAAATTCTAAAAAATATTTAAATAAACATAGATAAAACTATTTTTAGTCCACTTTATTAATTTTTATTTTTATTTTCTATATTTTGAATTCAATTCATTATTTGTTTCTATTTTACTTTTGTAACAAGAGAAAATAATGTAAAACTCACAAACTTTAAAATGTATATATTACTTGATAATATATTGATATAAAATTGTTCTTTTTTGTTGAATAATCAAATTTCATAGAATAAAATGACATAAAATAATTTTTCAAATTTTCAAATCAAACGTGTTTTCTAATTTTCTATTTTGAGAAATGGTTTTTCAAAATAACAAATCAAATGCGTTTTTAACAATCTTAAAACAAACCCTCAAAATAGAAAATTAAAAACTCAAAACTAACACAAATCAAACGGCCCCTACATTTTTTTAAAAAATGACATGATATGCCACTTTTTTAACAAAAAATATTTAAAAAGTGACATTTACGTTTTAACAAAGGTTGTTGTATGTACAATTTATCGAGATAATAATTTTAATAATTTCGTCACTTTATATTCATTATATTGTCCTCATTCGATTCCATAACATATGAATACATTCATTTTATTCATATTTGTTAAAAAATAAAAATAAAAACAAAATAGTGTAAGGCTTTTTTAAAAAAAGTGACAAAGTATGTCACTTTTAATTTTTAGAAAATTAATTAATACTCAAAAATACAAATAACATTTTACATCATGTCACATTTTAATGTGAAATAAAATTTGAATTTATATTCATATTTAAATTTTCACAAACACACATAGCTGATATCTATTTCATTGATCCAAAGAATTCAAATAATACAAACCGAGACCTTTTTAGAAAAAAGTGATAGAAAATGTCACTTTCAATTTTAGCATCTTAATTCATATGCAAATATACAAATAAAGTGTTACATCATATTTGTTAATAATGTAAAACAAGATTTGAATTCGTATTTATATTTAAATTTTTAAAAACACACATGTACACATCTATTTAATTGCTACAAAGTAAATTCAAATAAGATACACTATGACATTTTTCACATAAAAGTGATAAGAGGATGACACTCCTTATTCTCATTTTCACAATTACATTGCATGCATCACTTAAATTCATTCAAAGTTGATTTTTTATATTTATTAACTCAATTTAATTCATTACATCATGTCATTTTTTAATGTAAAACAAGGTTTATGCAATTCATCATTTTGAATTATAGAGCTATGCCACAATCAAACTAGAACAAACAAAACGTTGAATTGAATCAGATCGGTCTCTACTAGGGGTTCTTACCCTATGCCCCTGTTTAGGCTCCATTTTAATTTTACTGTATTTTTTTTCAAACAAACATTATTCAATAAAATAATGTTATATGTAAATTCAAAATTTTACTTTTTTTTAACCATACATTCTTTTAAAAAAAAGTTACTATTCCAAAATATATTTTCTCTAAAAACTAATTTCAATGGATCCCAAACATGAGCTATATATGACGAGCTGAACTTTGATTTTCAAATTTGATCTTAAATTAATTGAAACAAAGAGAATTATTAGGAAAATCCTTATCCCATTCATGAGGATATCATTTCAAAATATACATGACTCTTTTATTTCATATTTAAATTTTCATAAAACACACACATATGTATCTATTTAATTACTTCAAAGGAATTCAAATGAGACTGCGACCTTTTTAGATAAAGAATGTCGCTTTTCTTATTCTCATTTTTATAAACAACATGCATGTATCATGTATCAGTTGAATTGATTCAGAATTGATTTTTCATATTTATTAACTCAATCCAATTCTTACAAATCTGAATTTTAATATATGAGAACTTAAAATTATTAATCTAAACATGAAATTTCAAATTTATTAGAATAAAAAAAAAAATCTTAACAACATCAAAATAAAGTAAAGTATGAACTAATTGAATAAAAAAAAAATTAGAAACATAAGAACCTTTAGATTATGGTTGATTATTTGCAAATTTAGGAATTAAAATTTTGAAGAAAAGGTAATTGAAATAGCTCTTCATCTTGTTTGAGCTTGATTTGTTCAAAATTTTCTCTTATGATTTTGATTTTCCTTGAGGTGGAGCTTTGAAGAGTCCAAAATTTTTAGCTGCTCATCGGCTTTTGCTTTGGAGATTTAGCACCGTAAATATTACAATGTTTATTGAATGAAAATAGTATATTGTCTTTTAATCCATGTTTCTCGTGAATTTTCAAAATGATCCCAAAAGTAATTATTTTTGTAAGTATCCCCAATTTAAAATCCATTACATATTAAAAGGCTATTAGATTTTTTAAGGGAAAATTGATGGTATTGAGTCACACGTGAAATATTATCAATGTTTGTTTATATTGTGAAACACCTTTGGAATTTATAATTTGATACTACTATTCCACCTACACCATGGCTAGTCTTAGCATTTAAGGTTGTGATGTACATGATAAAGAGAGGACAATTGCCAAGATGAGGCCACGCGCACTATCATCCAACGGACCTCATTCATTTTTGCTCAAATATAAAAGCTCACACTCAGTGCTATTCAAAGATATGCAAGTTTAGACTCTCAAAGTTATATTCTTGCTACACACATTTTAACCATTCACCCCCAAGCTGACCCCCTTTTTACTTATTGGAAGCTCACATTCAAAGCTCTCCCACACTCTATAAAGCATTTCTCCAACTAACTTGACCGTTGAGTGTGAGTGGCCAACTCCGCCCCCTCCGGAGAAGGCCACGTGTGACTAACGGTTTTTCCAAGTGTACAGGAATTCAGCTTGTGTGGATGTGAGAGGTCATGAGATCTGTTGGCCACATCACTAGTGCATTTTTTTGGGTCAATAGATTGGCGCCATCTGTGGGAATCTTCGACACCATAACCACGAACATCCTTGTGGTAAAAGTCATCTGAAGCATAACCTTGAAGAAATGCGTGGTTCTTGAAGAAAGAACCGCTGCAAAGAAAGAGCACCTAAAGCGCCTACTTTTAGCTCTAAGTCAAATACTCGTTATGAGTTCTAGCTACCTCAGATCGCAAAGTAGAAATAAGCAGCAGGAGGCTTCTGAAGAAGAGGTCATCCGCACAAATGTGAACATGCATCGTCCCCATCACCAACACAGGTGAGGCGGTACCATAGCACGCTTATCCAGAAAAGTAGGGAAATGACTACGAATATGATAAACATGGCCCAACATGTAGCAGCTACTCATTCAAATGCACCAACAGCCAGGGTACCAGGTGCCTAGGCATGGAATGTTTTCCCAAGAAGGTGAAGAGAATGACACGGTAGCGTACCCTCAAGTGCATTGTAGGGATGTCAGCCCAGTGGAGTGGGAGGTGGAAGTAGACACCTCCACCAACTACGCTACAAGTCGACACGACGATAACATGCCGCATTAGGGAAACATTTCACCAGAATAGGCCCAAGAGCGTGAACCTCAAAGGTCCAATTGGAGGTGTTTTTTATCCAATTGGACCCTCAAGGCCTAGAAATAGGTCCCATTAACCACCTCATGTTCAAAGAGGGCAAGAACAATACGAAGAATACGAACCTCAGGGGATTCCTCTTCCTCCACCTAGAAATAGAGAAAAGAGAAGAGACGAGGTAAACTTGAGAAATCAAGCAGAAACGTCGCGACCCCCTCGTTACCAAGCGAGGAAAATGATCCTGATGGTCCATGCAGATCATTTGAGTTGGATGATGATGACGAAATCTTGCCTTTCTCCCAAGAGTTGAGAAACGCCAATTCCAAATCACTTTGTGCCCCCAAAGTACTCAAATACAAAGGAAAATATAATCCGACGAAGCACCTCAACAACTACAAGACCCACATGTCTCTACGAGGGGCCTCGTCGACCCTAAAATGTAGAGCTTTTTATCTCACACTAACTGGGGATGCAGAAATTTGGTACAGCCGTATCCCAGTGGCAGCATCAGAAGTTTGGCCGACCTTAAAAATGCCCTGTTAAACCAGTATTTGTCTAGTAAAGAAGGAGAGTCCCACATCCAAGTAGGTGAAACCTTGAAAAAGCTACTTGGCTCACTTCACGGACGAAATGACCTATTGCGTACATGTTACGTATAGAGAGGCCCTTTCCGCTCTAAGAGTAGGCCTCAACATGAACACCTTATTTTGGAGGGATGTACGAAAAAAGTAATCCTATCTCTTATGATTCCTTAGTAGAGATGATGGGAAGCGAGATTGTCAATGAAGAGTTGATTGATCACCGCAATCGAACCTCGTAGGACTCCCACCGCCTCAGAGAAAGTGACGAGACCTTTTATCACACTTGGTAAACCAACAATGGACCTAAGCGGAATATATAATAGCCCCCACCTCTGGCCAAGCCCTAGCCACGACCATACTAATGCAGTACCATCTTTGGCATATAAATAGGTTGGGTTTGAGGCTTAGAGACAATTGAATCAATCCAAAGGAAGAGGTAGAGGGAGGAGGATGGAGCCTAGAGATAGGCAATACTGTACCTACCATCGAACCAATAGCCATAGTACTGAAAATTGCTTGTCCAGGCCATATTATGAAGAACTAACAGGCCCCCGTATTGAGAGAAGAAGCGCCCATCAGACGTAATGGAACGACCTTAGCCTAGACGAGAGAGAGAACGTAGACATGAAGAGGTGAGGCGACACCGTAGGAATGAATCGCCTCGACGGAAACACGAGGAAGAAGGAAACATGATAAGAAGAGGGCAGAGGCCCAGGAGAGAGCCCCCAGCTAATGCCCCTATCAGAGAAATTCACAGCATTATAGGTGGTCCACACATAGGAGAAAAATCTAGAAACGCCAAGAGGAATTACGTGAGGGAAGCAAATGACCCTTACATGATGAGCTACTTGATCAATAGCACTGACTACAGATTTGGGAACACCCTACCAATAAATTTTTCTCCGGCTGTGACGCACTATTGGTACGAGCCGTCATAGTCAAAAATGGGCTAAGTCGCATGTTGATGGACAATGGGAGTTTCGTTAATATTCTGTTTGGAACCATCATTGACAAAATGATGGTGGACCACGAACTCATTCCCATGATCGTCCCCTTATATAGTTTTACTGGCGACAACATTATTCCCAGTAAGAGGATTACATTGGCAGTAGAAATGGGAAAGCCCCCACTTACTACTCATCACTTCATGAATTTCCTTATTGTAGACCACTGATTTGTTTACCACGGAGTATTGGGATGACCCGCATTAAAAGAACTTGGGATCGTTACATCCATACATTATCTATGCATGAAATTTCTCATGAAAGAGGAATTGCTACGGTGCGAGGAGAGCAAATGGGCTCGAGGGAATGCTACCGTAGCTCCTTAAGAAAATTCGAGCCCTACGGTGTAAATACAATCCTGATGGACGCTGAAATGGTTGACGCACCTGAAGAAAGTCACACCCCTGAAAAAGGGGAAGACGTCAACATGATAGACGCCCCTGGAAAAGGGTTCGTCAATGTAGATTTAGACCACAGGGTCACTGAATCAAACTGGCAAGCAACCCTTGTGGAGAAACTTGAATCTTTCCCTGTGAACTCACATGACCCTACCAGGGTATTGCAAATAGGGAAAGTGCTTGAGTTAGAAGAAAAGACCAGGCTTAAAGGCTTCCTACTCAACAACTTGGACATATTTGCATAGAGACACGAAGACATGGTGGGCATTGACCCCAAGGTCAGTTGCCACCAACTTAATGTGGACCCAAAGCTCATCCTACACAGGCAAAAAGGAGAGCCCTGAACCCGGAGAGGTACGTAGCCTTGAAAGAGGAGGTGCAAATGCTCATATCTAATGGGTTCATTAGGGAGGCAGTATACCCAAAGTGGATATCCAACCCCATCTTAATAAAGAAGTCTAATGGCAAATGGAGAGTTTGAATAGATTTCTCCAACCTCAATCAAGCATGTCCAAAAGACTCGCTTCCAAGGATCGACCAGCTAGTCGACTCTACTGTAAAGTACGAGTTCTTGAGTTTCATGGGTGCATACTTCAGAGTAAAATTAGATCCCCATACACCCAGCAAACGAGGAAACCACCTCGTTCATCACTAACAGAGGCCTCTACTGCTACAAAGTCATGTCGTTTGACTTGAAAAATGCTGGCGCAACCTATCAATGGCTAGTCAACAGGATGTTTGCGAAACTTATAGGCAAAATAATGGAGGTATACGTCGATGACATGTTTGTAAAGAGTCTCAGGTCTGCAGATCATATCGAACACTTGGAAGCTATCTTCAAGATCTTGAGGAAGTACCGGATGAAGTTGAATCCATTGTAGTGTGCTTTTGATGTCGCTTCAGGAATGTTCTTGGGTTATATGGTTAACCAGCGAGGCATTGAGGTAAACCCTGAGAAAATTAAGGTCTTATTGGACATGAAATCCCCCAGTAAGCCCAAAGAAGTACAATGTTTGACAGGGCGCTTGGCAGTACTGAACCGCTTCATCTCCAAAGCCACAGATAGATACATTCCATTCTTTAAAGTCTTAAAGGGAGGGAAGAGGTTCCAGTGGAATGAAGAATGTGACGAGGCTTTTCAAGGGCTGAAGAATCACTTAGGCTAGGCCCCCCTCCTCTCAAAACCCAAGGAGGGCGAAATGTAGCTACTATACTTGGCCGTAAGCCCCGAGGCTGTAAGCTCAATCCTAGTAAAGAAGGAATGTAGCATGCAATTGGCCGTCTACTATGTAAGCAAGGCCTTCTTGCCAGCTGAATCGCGTTATACTAACATAGAAAAACTTGATTTATCCCTTATGATTGCTTCTAGGAAGCTGAGGCCCTACTTTTAGGCCTATAGTATACACGTATTTGACGAGCCTCTCCTTCAAGTAGGTATTCCAAAAACTAGACGCTTCAGGAGGCTGATGAAATGGGCTGTGGAATTAAGCGAATTTGACATTTTGTATCAACCAAAAACCCCAATGAAGGGGCAAGCAGTGGCAGATTTCATGACAGAATTCACTGAGGCAACATACATCAATGTAATAATGGAACTAGCACCTCTCCAGCTTGGAAATTGTTTGTTGATCGATCATTCGGGAAAATGAGATCAAGGACTAGTGTATTGCTGGAGAGCCCAAAGGGCAACAAGCTTAATTGTGCAGTGAGGTTTGGCTTTAAGACCACCAACAATACAACTAAATACGATACGCTTCTAGCGGGCGTCAGATTGGCCAATGAAATGCAAGTCAAGAACGGCACCAGCTGGTTGTAAGCCAGGGCAACTACAGTTTTGCGGCCCGTGCCTGAAGATAAGGGCATGACGATGTACCTAAATAAGGTTATTGACCTGTTCTCATGCTTTGAAAAATTTGAGCTAACCCAAATTCCAAGAACAGAGAACATGCATACGGATGCCATGTCAAAATTGGCCAGCAACAAGGACTCAGAGCTACTCAAAATTGTCCCAATTGAATACCTCCCCAGGCCCTCCACAGCTAAGGTAGAAGAGGTAATGTTGGTTGAGGGAATCCCACAATGGATGCAACCTATTATAGCTTACCTTAAATATCACATCTTGCCGAAGAATAAGGAAGAGGTCGACAAGCTCAGACGAAGATTCGTCCATTATATGCTCCAGAACGAAGTACTTTACAAAAGAGGCTTTTCATGCCCACTTTTACGGTGCACTGGAGGGGAAGATTCCAATTACATCCTATAAGAAATCCATGAAGGAATTTGTGACAACCACATAGAGGGCTCAGCACTCGCTCAGAAAGTGCTAAGACAAAGATACTAATTGCCAACTTTGAAAAAAGATGTTGTGCCATTTGTGAGAAGGTGTGACAAGTGTCAATGTTTCTCTTTCATTCAAAGACAACCATCACAAGAGTTGACCGTAATATCTAGCCCCTAGCCGTTCGCCAAGTGGGGGGTCGATCTAATAGGCCCTATGCCAAAAGGAAAGGGAAGTGCAAGCTATGTAATTGTCGCCATTGATTACTTCACTAAGTGGGTCGAGGCAGAACTATTGGCAAAAATAACTGAAGCAAACACTTCTAAATTTATATAGGAGAACATTATCTGCCGTTTCGGAATACCCCCCTCGATCGTAACAAACAATGGGCGACAGTTCGACAACAAAAAGCTTCGAGACTTGTATGACGAATTGAGTATCAAAAAGCACTTCTCCTCTCCTCATCACCCCCAGGAAAATGGTCAAGTTTGGGCAGTTAACAAGACCTCTTGAAAAAGAAACTTGATGCATCAAAGGGGGCATGGGTGGACGAGATCCCCCATGTATTGTGGGCAATTCGCACCACCAGTCGAACTGCGATAGGATAGACCCCCTTCTTTATAGTAGAGATTAAAATTAAATTTTTAGTAGATTTTGATAAAAGTTGATTAGATATGTGGTTGAAAAGCTGTGGATCCATGAATGTGTAGCTAAAATTAATTGTTGAGTTTAACTTGAGATTTTAATTGAATTTTAATCCAAACCAAATATGGGCTTGGAATCTTTCCATGAAGGAATTAACCTCCTGTGGTCGATTCGAAGATGAGAAAAATTGAATAACGGTTGTAAAAGTTGTACCAACTTGCTTAAATCTACTTTATTTTATTGTATTATCGTTCTCAAATTTTTAATAGCATTCTTAGTTCTTAGTGAAAGGAAATTTTCTGTTCTGCCATTAAAAATTCTTGTTTTTTTAATTAAAAAGATAATTATATCATATTTCTAATTAATAAAAGAGAATGAAAAAAAAATGGCAAAAGGTGGCGGCTAGGGGGCACAATTCGGCGAGCAAGGAGGTGTAATGGTGTTAAAATCGAGGGTCGCCGACGCCTAAGTTGACCTGTCTGGTTAAACAATTGGATCGAAACTAGCTTCACTGAGTTTGGGCTTGTTCACGAGTTGATCCACCATAATGAATGGGAAGTGATAGGTTAGGAGGAACAACTATATTTGGAAAGTGACTAAATTATAATCTAAAGGTGCGTTTGATTACCAATATTTTTCAAGAAAATATGTTTTTTTCACTCAAATTCCTACTTTTGTGCTATTTGATTTATATTTTTTTTCCATGGAAAATATTTTCCTACTTTTGGTCACGTGACCATATTTTCTTCAAAATTAAGGAAAATATTTTTTTCTTTATGAGTATGATTTTATTTTTAGGGAACTCTCTCTCTCTCTCATCTATCCATCAATTAAAAAAATGGACAAATATAATATTTTCTAAGTTCAAACACATTTAATTAATAATTTCTAGGCAACTAAATTGCCTAAAAGTTATTTTATTTTCATATTCACAATCAAACGCACCCTAAGTAATTATAAGTTGTGAGTTTTATGAAAAATGTGAATAACAAGTAATAGTTGTGGTACCTAAAAATTGTGTGGATATAAAATATATTTGACCGGAAGAGATTAAATTATAACCAACTTCAAAAGCATTGGGTCGCTGGTTATCACAAAAATTAAATGTTAAGAATTTTCGAACTCTCTTAATTCCCAACTCAATGACTATTTCTTTCAAAATTCTAATATGATTTCTTTGATATAAATACTTATTTCATTTTTACACTATCTATTTACGTTAAATCATATTTTTTAACGAACAGATTTAGATTTGCAATGACCTAAATCAAGTCTGATATTATATGGGTTAGTTCGGATGCCCAACTTTTTTTTTTTAACAATCCTAGAGAGGTGGGGATGGAGTGGAGGTTTAGTGGGGAGGAGATGCATGTTTCTTTTATTTATTATTTTAATAAAATTGTATTTTCTAATTTTACTTCTAAACGGTATTTTAGGTGCCTTGAATGTACCTTGTTAATGGCAAAGTAGATTGGCTCATCCACTAAGATCAATGACGGTACAAAAATGACATAGTGAGGAAGATATTGTGAAGAAAAATAAGTTGAATATCAAGTTGGTATATATATATATATATATAAAGATTAAAATGTGAAACTTGATCGTATAGGCTGTACTAATTTCAAGCCGCACCCATCGCCCATACGAAAACTAACGAGACAAAAAGTCTAATGGTTGTTGTGTGGACCAAGCAAAAAAATCTAAAATGCCTAGCTATCTTAATGAGCAAGCAAGCAAACAATTAATTATAGATAGCGAGAAAGAATTTAAGAAATAAACAAATATTTTTTTAACGTTCAGCTAATTCAAAAGGAGGGATGAAATAAACGATGATCTAGAAAGTATTCAAAATCGAGCTCGATTTGGAATTGACACAAATGGATATGTGAGATTGAGCTGAAAGGACATATCAATCACATGACCAAAAAACGATATTCTTGATGTGGTCCAAGGACCAAGTGAGATCGTTTTACTACCTTTCCCTTTCATAGATCATGAAGAAACCATTCATCTACTATGCTAAGGGAATTATCGGAGCATTTTTGGCTGAGCTTAAGAATTTCATTTTAGCCATTAATCTTAATTCAAATAAAGAAATGGATAGAATAAAAATAACGAGCTAAAAAAAAAGGTACTATTGAAAGTAATTAAAAAAAAAGCGGCATTTATGTCTTAATCAAAAAACAACATTTGAAAATATGTGCAAAAAAGTAGCATTTATGTCTTAATCAGAAAACAACATTTGAAAATATGCACATAGTTCCCTCATGAAAGAGATTTTTGTATATAAACTATTCAAAACTTGTTAATTCCATTACTAGAAGCAACTTATACATAGAATCTTCATTTTATAAACAAATTAACAAATATTTTAGTTAGATCCAAAACTTGCCGAAACCTTTGACCTTAGAAAAAAGTTATAAATTAAAATCGTACCATAAATTATATTAATTAACAATAATATCTCAATTCTGTAAAAAAAAAAAAAATTAATATTAAAATATCAAATGGGTTTCGTTTGATGTGACAACTAACATAAAAAAACACCATGGATTTCAAGATCAAAGAACGTTGCTTTGCTACTTGTTATTATCGAATGGAGCCTTGCTTTCTGTCCCATTCAAGTAATGCCACTCCACATCTTAGCTTTATTAAATAAATATTTATATGAAGTCGATTTCGATGATCATCATTTAATTTAATTGACTTGGGCAAACTTTTGGGCCCGAGACATTTCTAATCGGCTAAGTAAAGAAGTATTTTTTAAACAACAACTAATGAAATGGACAAAAACCCTCAGATATCTTGGAAAACGACGGTGTGTTGGAAAAACAATCCATATCCCACTTCAACCCAAATTTGATTGTTGTAGCTAAAGTAATTAAATGTACATATAAATTGAAGTATTCGTCACTTTGAGTTTACCAAGTAATCTTTAATTCAAATTTATATACTTATTAAATATTTGTTTGTGATACTAAACCAATTTTAAAATTTTAGTATTTTGGTTAAAATGATTCATATATGTATCCCTCAATTTGGTAGCATTGGTCTATTTGTTTCAGTACCTACCCAAATATTCGTTGAGAAATTTAGATGCGTAGTGAACCCAACGACTTAAAAATATGTTTTTAGCTTCTTTTTTGTTTGACTAATTGATAAAGATAATAGAGTTGCCATTTAATATCTCCATCATTTTGCTTTTAATATATATATATTTTTAAAGATATAGTAATTTATTAAAGAGAGTGGCAGTTTAGACTTTATTTTATTATATCTTTTGATAAATATAGCAATGTATTAAAGAGTGTTGGAAAAGAATTCATCTAATTTCCTAGAGTGACAATTTAGACTTGATTTATGTTGTATCTCTTGATAAATATAGTAATATAAAGAGTATCGAAAAAAAAATCATTCATTTTTCTCGAGTATGAGATGTAGAAAACTGTCTCAAATAAGTGTAAAATCGAAAAGACGCATATCTTATAAGTAAATTTTAATGAAGTAATTTAGAAAAGTCAGTTTTCCTTTCTTTTATTTTGAGTTATTTTCAACAATTAATAAAGTATATATATAATCTTGTACATAGTGCTTTTTTTTTTTTTTCCCTTTTTTTTTTTTTTTTTCTTTTGTATAAAACACTAATCAACATGATTTAATCCTTGTATGGTGGAAATTAAAATCATATTTTAAGTAAATTTTGATAGGAATTGATAAAATAGTGGTTGAAAAGTCGTGAGACCCATAAAATATGTAATGGAAATTAATTGTTGACTTTAATTTAAATTAAAATCTAAATTTAATTCCTACCAAACAAAATGTTAACTTCTTTTCTTTCAACATACTCCAACTCATTCAATAAATATAGATTTTGTAAAAAGTGATTAACAAGTAGGAAAAAGTTTTAAATTTACTTATAAAATCATTTTATTGAAAGGTGTGAATATAAGTTTGAAGAAAAATGATTTTAAAGAATAGGCTCAAAAAAGGGGCTAAATATCTTCTTCTTCTTCACGGTTACCGCATCCCTCTTTCCCCCCTCGGTAGTATTCCCTTTCCTTCTTTCTTGCTGCCTTGGCCTCCATTATCCTCTACTCGAGAATAGGTATGGCAATGGAGCAAGTGGAGGATGCGCAACCATTAGCCATCCCTATCCCGTTAGGGATTTTTGGAAGGCGGGATAGGGATGGGACGAGAGCATTTTTTTTTTTTCCCTTTTTTTTTCTTTTGTATAAAACACTAATCAACATGATTTAATCCTTGTTTGGTGGAAATTAAAATCATATTTTAAGTAAATTTTGATAGGAATTGATGAAATAGTGGTTGAAAAGTCGTGGGACCTATAAAATATGTAATGGAAATTAATTGTTGACTTTGATTTAAATTAAAATCTAAATTTATTTCCTACCAAACAAAATGTTAACTTCTTTTCTTTCAAGATTAACAAGTAGGAAAAAGTTCTAAATTTACTTATAAAATCATTTTATTGAAAGGTGTGAATATAAGTTTGAAGAAAAATGATTTTAAAGAATAGGCTCAAAAAAGGGGCTAAATATCTTCTTCTTCTTCACAGTTACCGCATCCCTCTTTCCCCCCTCGGTAGTATTCCCTTTCCTTCTTTCTTGCTGCCTTGGCCTCCATTATCCCCTACTCGAGAATAGGTATGGCAATGGAGCAAGTGGAGGATGCGCAACCATTAGCCATCCTTATCCCGTTAGGGATTTTTGGAAGGCGGGATAGGGATGGGACGAGAGCATGGCATGACTAGATTTAAAAAAAAAAAAAAAAAAATCATGTGTGTCATGTTTAATTAATTAAATTTAAATTATAAAATATAAAATAAAATAAATAAACGAGGTACATGTTAGGAGAATTCGCAGAGGGGTTCATAGTCCACATTCTCATCTCGTTTTACTACAAAACATGATTATTTATTTTTGACAATGAATTGGAGAGGTGCGAATAATTGCATCTTCACAAGAGTGGGTGCTTTAATGGATTTTGACAAACAGAATATTGGACATTCACCCACGTCTCTCAAGTCTTACCAAAAATGTTCAACGTGGCCTTTTTTTATATGTACAAATTAAATTATTGCTTACTCCAATAATTAAATAATTTCACATTTTTTGGTGTCAAAAATAATAATTTTTTAACTTAGTATTTTTTGATACTTACCTTTTTTCTAATTTTTCTTTTTTTTAATTATAAACTATATATATGAATGTTTGATTAAACTTTATGTAGATTATAAACCGTCAAATTTATTGAATATGTAAACAAAAAGTGTGAGTCATACGAAATATACAAATAAAAATAATATTTTATCAACTTATAATTTTGAAAAAACTTGTTCAAATATAATATTTTATTGATTATTATGAGATACAAACCTAATATTCTTCATGACCCACCCTAAGATTCATTTTTCAAAGTTGCTCTTATCTTTGGACAATGAAGTGCACGTTTGAATGGACACTATTTGTAGAATTACGCCTCCTTGATGCTTTGAAAACTATTTGTGAGGTTTGCAATAGTTTTCTTATAAACTTTGTTTTCTTGTTGTTCAATAAAAACTTTGATAATGCAAGAAGAAAAACGGTTTGGTTTTCTTTTTCCACTTCTTTTTGTCTCTTCATACACAAGTTAATCTGTAAACTTATAGCTTTATATAGAACTAAATTCTACCACAAATTTTTTGTCTATTTCAAATCTAACAAGCTGAAATTTGAAATTTGTCGAAAAATTAACCTACATTAAACTCATAAATAAGGCAGGTATTGCATTGTTCTTTTAACGTGTTAAATGGGCCGAGTCAGCCGCTTGGCTCGTCTATCGTCGGACTAGATTGGCTTGACTCGATCCACCACAACAGCCGATTCGTGCTTGCCTCTGGAGCGAGTCCGGCACGAGCTGGCTCACTTCACCGAAGTATGGTTCATTCTTATTTTATATTTTAAATTATAACTGAAAAATTGCACTTTTACTCTTCGAAGTATATTGAAGGCGTAAGAAATTATACATCTTCAAAACAAATATAATAATATTTTGTCAAAAGCATTATAAAGTTGTAATTATAAGCATTATTTAGTTAAAAAATTTCTTCCTTCAGTAGACTACAAAGCATAGGTAGATTTAAAAGTTGTACACAAATGAATAATTCGTGTACAATTTTTTTAAAATATACAAAATAAAGTAACATGTGCTTCTATTCCAATTGTAATATTATTTAGGCTACATGATGCATTCCGAAGATACTATACCAAAGGGTACTATCTCTTCATGTATGTAAGTACTGATAAAATCGTGATTATTGTGAACAAGTCTTGAGCTATATTGAATTATGCTGGATATTAACACATTTGTGCATTCTAGCATTGAAGTCTTTTGAAGCAGTCGACCTCTACTAATATGTTGTCCTATTTTTTATTCTCCAATCAAATTGATTTCATACATTTCGAACTCTGAAAAGGTTAAATCTGTGTAGTTCAAACTAGAGTGCTATTACTCAGGGGCTGTTCTCTTTGCTATTTTTGGATCGTTTTTTGTTTTCGATTTTTCAAAACAGTGAAAATATATTCTCTTTTCCGTTTTCAAAAATAAATTTTTGAAAAAAAAAAATTATACTAAAAACTCAAAACGTCTAAAAAGAAGTTTTGAGTGTTTTCTTCCCAAAACACGCAAAAAATTGAAAATACGCAAAATGCCTCATTTTCCATTTCCCCCGCTACCGATCCTCCGCCTCCTTCCATCAATAACTTCCACCACCCGTCACCTAAGCCGCCGGACCCCAAAGCAAAAGGATTTGGCTAAACCACCGTCAAACCCGTGGTGGACAAGGCTGAAGATAGGGATGATTGCCTATTGGTTCTATGATATGGTTTCCCATGATAGACTTCATGTATGTAAGTACTGATAAAATCGTGATTATTGTGAACAAGTCTTGAGCTATATTGAATTATGCTGGATATTAACACATTTGTGCATTCTAGCATTGAAGTCTATTGAAGCAGTCGACCTCTACTAATATGTTGTACTATTTTTTATTCTCCAATCAAATTGATTTCATACATTTCGAACTCTAAAAAAGTTAAATCTGTGTAGTTCAAACTAGAGTGCTATTACTCAGGGGCTGTTCTCTTTGCTGTTTTTGGACCGTTTTTTGTTTTCGATTTTTCAAAACAGTGAAAATGCATTCTCTTTTCCGTTTTCAAAAATGAATTTTTGAAAAAAAAAAATTATATTGAAAACTCAAAACGTCTAAAAAGACGTTTTGAGTGTTTTCTTCCCAAAACACGCAAAAAATTGAAAACATGCAAAACACCTCATTTTCCATTTCCCCCGCTACCGATCCTCCGCCTCCTTCCATCAATAACTTCCACCACCCGCCACCTAAGCCGTCGGACCCCCCATACCTCCCTCTACAACTTCCAACCATCGCCTGCCTACCATACCGTCGGAAACAGCTCCAATTCCCATCCAAAGCTACGAGCGAAGTCACGATTTTTCCCCAATTACTTCTACATCCGGCCACCCTCTCGATCGTGGAGCACCACCACAACATTTCTCTCAACCAGGCACATCTAGTTCTACCATGGGTCAACCTCAATTTCATTCGAAATCGGCTGAGCTTGTTGGAGCAATCCGTGAGATTTGTGAAATCAGTTTTCGGTCAGAAAACCAATTATATCAGACAAGTGTTTTTGTGAATTTATCGTGTTAATATGCAATTACTCATGTAGTTCTTTTCAATATATTCATGGCAAATCATTACCAACCAGGTAAACAAATCTCAAATCATAACCCTGCGGAAAAAAAACCTCACTGCCTGTTTTGGAATGAATGGAAAGTGATGATCCTAAGAAAAAAACTGGCTACTGTCGGTAGATAAAAACTTTTGTTTGTGCATGTTTGGCTTATTTTAGAGTCCATTGCAGAGAGCTCACTGAAGTCTAGAGCGGAGTTCTTAAGAAATAAAGCTTACTTTGCAGCACCTTGAGAAGTTGAGAATGAGATGAATGTTTGTAACATTTGAAGCATACCTTACATATTTGCTTCACCCCAAGAATCTCTGCATTTGGTTTGTTGTGAACTCCAACAAAGTCAAATTTCTTGTTTTATGTTAGCCAGTGCCAATTGAACTCCATCCCACTTTTGATAGTCCTGTCAAAGATGTTTTTTACAGGTTTTTATTTTAGGGTTTTTGTATTTTCTTCGGACTTGTATTTGTGCAGGAACCAAATCATGAGGACCCTCTCAATCCTGATGTAGCTGCATTATTGAGGGATAACTCGAAGATATTTGAATCCAATGTGCGAAGGGAAATGGCTGGTGGCTATGTGGGACAGAGTTTCTTCAATCGCTGCATATAACGTTTGGAAGTATCGTCAGTCATTTTTTCAAATTAGTCGACATTGTAGATGATATAAGTTGAGAGATTCGTAAATTTGGATCAACATCTATCCTTGTATTCTAGTGTAACTATTCTTTACTTTTTGTTAATTTACTTTAACTCTAGTTTGAAAAGATATGTTGTAATAGACCGAGGTTGATGCATCATTGCATTTTCTAAATATATCACCCTAATTAATTTTCAGGATTATTATGATTTATTCCATATTTTTGCTAGTGAAGGCTTACATTTCTGAGAATAAACATTATGTTCTTGTTTGGTATGGATTAAAATCAGATTTTTAGTAGAATAAATATTATATCCTTGTTTGGTATGAATTAGAATCAGATTTTTAGTAAAATTTGATAAAAATTGATGAAATGTATAGTTGAAAAGTTTGGGTGCAAAATATGTGGTTAAAATTAATCATTGGTTTTGACTTTTCAAATCTAAATTCTAATTCCTAGTAAACGAGAATTATATGTGAATTTATTAGATTGAAGATTATTCTGATTCTTTATTGAATGTCCATTCGAATTCTCAATAATTTTTCGCATCAATGTTGATCCAAAATGGTCTGACCGTTTAAGCCAAATAATAAAATTAAATTGAACTTCTGATTCAATATAGGATGTGCTTTAGTTATGCTTATATTAGTTTAGTGTACTAATTAACATATATTTTAGAAACTTTATAAATTTCTTTTATATTTAGTGAAGAAAAGGTTACAGGCAAAAATAAAATTTTCTCCCCTATATTACTACATATTGGTTTTATGGAGGCTTAATAAAATCCTCATAAATATCAAATCAATATTCATCTGATATACTTCAAGAATGACCATAATTTAAGATTGAAATATTGAGATTGTGCTTCTTTAGTAGCATCAACATTATTCATATTAAATATTAATATAATAAACTTATACTTCTTTTGGAACAATATGACGATATTTCAGGATCAATAAAAATATTGTTCTAGAATAACTCTTTCATGAACAATTAATATGTATAAATTTTATGCGTTATCAGGAATAATTACATATTATCTTATAAACAAAGTTGTATTTTTCGAGAGCAACGACATGATATTCAATATATAGGATATTGTTATATTAAAATTTATGCTTCTTCAACAAAATATAATAGAGTATTCCTATGTAATATAAATTTAAATAAAATTCTGATTAGCCATGAATCACGATACAATATTTTTCGAGATTATTAGTATACAAAATTTTGTGCTTATTTTGAGACTAACTCAATATTCTTCCAGAATATTGATTTATATATAGTTTTAATTTCTCAAAGAATAATAAAATGATATTCTTCTTGAATATTATGTAGTTGAGTCAAGGTTCTCGAGGAATATCAATATAAGTTTGTACATACTATTTATGTTAAGTTATGCTTTTAAAGAGCTATTGCATAATAATATTGAAATATAGATAACAATATAATGCTTCTTTGTAGCATCAATACAATATTTTTTTCTAAAAAAATGTGTTTATAAAATTGTACTTTTTAAATAGTAACATTGTAATATTCTTTGTTGACCTATGATTGACTACATGTTTTGATCATAACAAATAAGTTGATTTTATTTCTAACAATCGAATTTGAGTATTCATAGTTATTGTTGCAAAGTTGATCGATTGGGGACAAAAAGCTCACTACCAAAAGATTTGCATCGCACGATCAATAAAAATTGAGATGTAAGCCACTCACTCACCACAAATCACTCGAGACAAAGAACTTCAATAGTCAAACATTGAAAATATTAGATAAAATGTCCTGCATTCATGTGTAAAGGTACAACATTTTAATCTTTAATAATGAATCATTAAAAGCTCAAGGAATAAATTTTGATGCACGAAAAAATTATTTTATAAAAACACTTGCATAAAAATTATCTTTCAAAAGATAAGTATTTCAAATTTGATATTCAAATTCATTACAATATCACTTACCTTGAAAACTATAAGTGAAAAAGTCATTTAAAAGCCAACATTTTTCAAAATAATTAAGAAAGAAACATTCGAGGAAATTCTACCTAAGTGGACGTCCGGTTCTTTCAATGGTCAATTTTTTAACTATTCTGAATTATGTCGCACAACAGCTAGCTTGGTTGTCTGATTCAGAATGCGGACGTCCAGATTGGTTGTCCGGTTAGTCAGAATTTTCGACGTTTTAACCTCTATAAATATCATTTCACTTTATATTAATTACAACACTTTTGAGAATATTTAAGTAAGATATTCTTGAAAACTTATATTGATCTAACATCTTATTTATCAAATCATTTAGTTTGAAATTTTTTTGATTAAATCAATTTTTGAATAGCATCTTTTTCGTCGAATTTTTTCTTACAAAACGCTTGATCTTCATTCATTGTTATTCATTAAAGTGTTAGTATAATCTTCTCTCTTTGTACGTAATTTGATTATATTATTTATTAAGAGAGAAGTTTCAAATTGTAAATTATTTCTCTTTAAATTTGTGGGTCATATTGAAGTCCCGCAAAAACTCAATATTGTATAAAAATTGATACTCCTTATTTGTAAGTTATCGGAAGTATTGTATGAATTTGGAAGTCAATCAAATGTAGTGAAAAGATATTGCTCGTGACGGAGAGTATGGTAACGGAAGACGTATATTATTGTTTGGGATTGAACATCCACAATTACATTGTTTGCGTACTCTATTCCCTTTTACTTATCGCTTTCGTACTTGTGCATTTTTGTGTGATTAACTTATTCATTTTCAACTTGTTTAAAATTAAATTAATTTTTCAAAAAAGTTTTTTAATAATTAATTCATCCTTCTTTTGATTAGTTATCCTTGAACTATAATTTTTCACAAAATATTGATATGACATAAATTTATGATTCTTTAGGAGCATTTTAATCAGTTAAATTAAAAGATTAACATACCATGATAACTTCTCAAATCATGAAATATACTAGAACTTATAAAATTCGTTATTCGGGAACAAGTACTATTCCACTAAAATATTAACATAATATAAAGTTTTAATATATTTAAATTTGAGGTTTTTCAAGAGCAACAAAATATTTTTGAAAATATTAATAAGCATTGAAACGTGGCTCATCAGGAGCCAAAACATCATTGAATATTCGTAGTATATTCAAGAAAAGTAATTATGTGTGTGTATATATATATATATATATTCTTCAAAAACATAAATTTTTTTTAAAGGTGTGCCCTTCGAAAACAATAACACCATACTTTATTATAATATAAATATATGCTTCTTCGATAGCATTAGTTAAATCAAAAGTATCTAGCCGATATGAAACAAAGCTTCGCAAATCATGCAAATCTAATCTTATAAAATATAAGCAAAAAATACTTGTAAGTATAAACTTACTCGGAATAGGAAGATATCATTTGGTGAAAGTAATAATTGAATATGATAGATTAGATAAATTTGAGTAGTCTTGAATTCTTTAAAAATGTAAATATGAAAAATTATTTTGTTCTCAAAAAATCCACGATCTTACAACCAATATAAAATTCGTTCACATAGATATTTTTTACAAATTAATCATCGAGTTTTGTTTTTAACCGGTGAGTTTAAAGAAAAATGAGTTGTGAAATTCTTTTCCAAATTGCATTACGATCGAACCATGAAGCGTTGAGATATTAATGTTTCATAATACCTGCGCGACTGTCCAAATCTGCGAATTTTGTATTCTGCAAAGTAGACTCAATGCATATTTTATTATAACAATGATCCATATATAGGATTTTGTAGGAGTTAAATTTTGAAGAAATTAAAATACTCATAGTATAGCATGATATGACTCAAAAGAGAATTTCTCCCAATATTTATGCGTTTTGTTTCACGTTATTTGTCAACTTAAATATATTCAATTTGCACATTTAGCTCGTGTTTGACAATTATTAAAACATTTTTTTTCCCTCAAAATTTATTTTCAATCACACATTTTCACAGTAAAATATTTTCCACGTTAACCCAAAGATTTTCTTATTTTTTAATCACATATCTATAATATAATAAATATCACATAAAGTGAGAGTCATTTTTAAAACGATTTTAACATTATTATAATTCAATTATTTCAATAATACTTTTCGTTTTTTCAATATGTAATAAATACTACAAAATCAATATCATATATAAATTTCGTCTTATTAATTCTCAATTAAATAACATTCACATTAATCTAGACTCAATGAATTTTGATTTGATAAATCTCAATTAATTAACATTCAAATTAATCTAGACTCAATGAATTTTAATTTGAAAAATCTTGATCTACATGAATCCGAATACGTTACTTTTCATTTTTCAATATATAATAAATACTACAAATCATTATCATGTATGAATTTCGTATTATTAATTCTCAGTTAATTAGCATTTATATTAATCTAGATTTAATGAATCTTGACCTACATGAATATAGTTTATTATAGATGTTAAATAAAAATAAGTATATATATAATGATTTTTTAATGAGCGTTTAAATTCATATATTAGCAATTAGTTCTTATGTACCAAATGTAGTATAAAAATGTTGTTCGCTTATAGTATTTTATCATTAGAAAAAATTGAATTATATAAGTTGAGTTTTGAGAGTATAATTTTTTTCCCTTCAATTTTTATCTTAAGTTTTATTTTCTTTATTTCGTTTGAGGCTTATCAAACCCTCCAAGTAAATTGGTATCATATATTATTTTTACAGCACTTATAAAATATCTCATAATAATGTGCAATGCATATTTAATTTATTTTTATTCATATATATATGATTTTTTAATGAGCGTTTAAATTCATATATTAGCAATTAATTCTTATGTACCAAATGTAGTATAAAAATGTTGTTCGCTTATAGTATTTTATCATCACAAAAAAATTGAATTATATAATTTGAGTTTTGAGAGTACAATTTTTTTCCCTTCAATTTTTATGTTAAGTTTTATTTTCTTTATTTCGTTTGAGACTTATCAAATCCTCCAAATAAATTGGTATCATATATTATTTTTACAGCACTTATAAAGTATCTCATAATAATGTGCAATGCATATTTAACTCTAACTAGCTTTTTTTTTTAATTATAAAAAATCACTATTACAAAACTCATTTCTCTCAAAAAAATAAAAAAATAAAAAATAAAACCCTCTTTTTGATAGTTATCAAACAGGGCTTAACCTATAGTTTTGTTTTAATTTAACCATTTTGTCTATAATCATTACCAAAAGTTAGGAAATTTGTCACATGGAAGGTAGAACTGATGACTAGAATAATGGAATTTGTGTCCAATAATGGTTATTAGCCGCCATCATAGAAGATTGACTAACGATATTTATGTGATTTTTTTTTTTGTTGGTGATGTACTTGGAGATGATAAGATTAAGAATAAAACTATTTGTACAATAAAATTTACGGAAAGTATTATAGATGATGAGATAGAAATACTGTATTGACTAATTTAACTTTATTTTGTGTACAATATAAAAATTAATGTTTGCCAGTTGATAATCTGTCAAATAATATAAATTTTTTTCTTATATGTAGCATTTCTCATATGATGAAAAATTACTTTAGAAGATTTTCCATTTAAAAAAAAAAATTGTGAAATTTGACAACATGATATTTTATCAAGTCATAAAAATTGCCTTTCTTAAAATATAAGTTTTGTCACAAATTCCATTATCACATTAAGAATGTCGTCAATTTTTATGACATTACATAGGAACCAGTCAAATTAAAACCAAAATATAATTTGAGGACTAAAAGGGTGTTTGACACCCATTTTATGAGAATGAGAAATTTTGAACTAGTGATTGATGGGGGAGGGTGTGGTGGAAAAGTGATAAAAAGTTTTAGATTTGTGT
>CAIGRN010009008.1:0-10357 GCA_903798345.1 Fraxinus anomala | reverse complement strand
TATATGATTCTTCCTCGAAAGGGTCATCGAGATGAGGTAAACTTTTTTGTCCCCGATTCCTTTCATGATTAGCAAAAACTCGATTTTTCATTTATTGCATTAGGTATCATGAAACTTGCGTATTCCACGTGACATTTTAAAGTTTTGCCTTATGGAATGTTTCTTACAAAAAATTTTAAACATTTTGACATTCCACTTCACGATGAGACTTTTGTTAAACTTCACCCTACCAACACTATCAACATTCAAACCCTTAAACGGATGAAAACAGAAGAAAAAAAACACGATCAATGGGTGGCACACACAAAAGGGTTCGACCCTACCTCGTGACCATCGACTCGACCTTTTGAAGGTGATGTGGATGACGATGCTGATATACCGCAATTTCCGCACCCTCCTCACGATGTTCCTGCCTCTAGTGCTCCTCTTTCTTCGTCTAGTGATTTTACATTTACCGAGGATCACTACAGTCTTCTCAATGGCCGCATCAATTTTCTTACATCTTCAATTGATAGCCTTGGTGGGATGATTCGGGAGTTGCAGGTACAGCAGGCCGCCATCCAAGTTCAACAAGATGCTATTCAAGCACAACATGCGGACATCCAGGCTCGGCAGAACGCCTTCTGTGCTCACTTCTATACACTTTTTCCTCCACCGCCTCCTCCGGAGCCGTAGATCTCGTTTTTGTTGCTAGTATAGATTGTCTTTATATTTTTATGACTTATCTACAATCTTTATGTTATGGCTTATTTTGTTTTAGACATCATTATCTATGGTTATTTTCTTTTATGATTAATTCTATGGTTATTATGCTTCATGTTTCGCTTTATACTTTTTGTTTATGCTAAAAGGGGGAATACAAAGTGAGATGATTATACACAATTCATTTATGATTCGTTTTTACAATAATATACTTAGAGTATATGAAAAATGAGGAAAGAGAGAAACTCATAATTTGAAAACATGGTTATCAATTTGTAAAAGATAGGGGGAATACAAATTGCATGATAAATAATTAATCATATTTTACAAATCATCTTGTTTGTCATAATCAAAAAGGGAAAATTGTTGACTTATGGTTGATTTCGAGTTTTGATTATCTTATCTCTAACATTTATATTCGAGCCTTTATTATTACATGTTGCGAACCTGATAGAAATCGAGCACTCGCGTCAAAACAATTGGAGACAAATCAAGCACTCATGCCAAATTCAAAATCGAGTAACAAATTGTACACTCGTGCCAAATCAATCGAAAATATTAGATTTAGATGATTTGAATCCATTTGTAAAGGTAAATTGCTTTAATTCTTAGTAATGAATCACTACAAGCTCATAAATCAAATTTTTATGCACAAAAAACTTTTCACAAAAACGCTTGCATAGAAAATTATTTTCGATATGACAAAAATATTCACTTGACTTTTAAATTCTTTATCAATAATACTTATTTTGAAAAGTTAAGTGAATATGTTCTTTAAGTATGTACACTTGCAAAAATAATCAAAAAAATAGTAAATCGAAGATTCTGCTCTGGCAAACGTCTGTTGAGTTTGGCGGACGTCCGATGGCCCAACTATCAAAATTTTAACAATTCTGATTTTTGATGCTCGACGGTTAGTTCAGTCGTCTGGTACAGTGCGCGGACGTCCGGTAGGGATCGTCCGGTTGGGCAGAACTTTTGACGTTTTGACTGTTATAAATACCGTTTCACCTTACATTCAAGAACATTCAAGTGAGATTCTTTTGAGCAAAATTACATTGATTTCTCATATCATTTATTATCAAATCATTTTAGTCTTGAAAAACTTTTGAAAATCATTCAACACATCAAAATTTTTCATACCTAACACTTGAGCTTCATTCATTGCTATCTATTAAAGTGTTAGCCTATTTCTTTCTTGGTACTTAATTGTGATCATATCATTTATTAATGGAGAAATTTCAATTTGTAAATTCAATTCTGTTAACCTTGTGGGTCGTGTTAAGGTCCTGTAAAGCTCAACGTTATATAAGGAAATGTGCTCCTTATTTGTAAGTCACCAAAAGCTTTGTAAATGGTTGGATTGCACCACAAGTCAATTAACATAGTAAAATTAGTCTTGCTCGTACATGAGAGCTTGGTAACGGAGGACGTAAATCATTGCATTGTATCGAACCTCCATAATTATATTATTTACATTCTCTATTCTTCTTTACTTATTACTTTCATATTCGTGTTTATTATTTGAATTAATCTATCTATATCTATCTAGTTATTACGTGTTTGGATTTAGGTTAATTTTTCAAAAAAGTTTTAAAAACAAATTCACCCCCCTCTTGATTAGCTATTCTTAGGCTATCAAATTCGAGCCCACCAAATTCACTATGCGTCCTTAAACGAATTTAGTCCTTATGGTGTTTAAAGGCAAATGGTAATCGTCTTCCAGGATATAATAAATTTTCCCTCTTATAGAAGCAGCACATCAATCTGCAAGAATTCCAATGAATACAACTTTTTATTTTGTACTTGAAATTTTGAACAGAATATACGAAGTATTGCATTTGTATATGTTATGGTGTGTAACATTATTATTTCATTGTATATTCACATATGTACAATCTAAAATTGGAGGGTAAAATTTGGCATAGAAGAAGACTATTTTTAGAGTGTTCATAGCCATTTTAACAGCCTAAAATGCATTTTCTCGAACAGTGGTGATTGTTCAAAACCCTTCCAAACGAAAAGAGGCGTCGCTTACAATCGATCAAAAATGTCAACTAAGATCACAGACGGTCATAACCACAAACAGACGTCGATCACAACCAGAAAGCTCGCGAAAAAGTCAAACGATTTGAAATATAATAAATAATAACAAAGGACTCACACACACACACATGCACCTCACCGACCTGGATCTGTGCCCGTGCACGTGTCGTGCCAATCAAGCCGATTGGACAGATGACGATGGCACATTTGTGAGGTTTGGATCGAACCCAATAGAATCTAGGTCGCCACCCTTCCAAAAACTAGTAGCACTCCTTTGGGCCAAAACTCAATTGCCAAAATTCCGCTATTTAAACCAACCAAAAGTTTTCGAGTTTTCTTATGTAGGATAAGTGATGGCAGTCGAATCAAATTCTTCATTTATACCAAGTTCAAGTAAGTTACTTTGATTCAAAATATTTCATTCAAAACTAAATCATTTTCGACAAATAAATATATTATGTTAATCATTTCACAAAGTAGAACATAAATATACTTGTTCCCATTAATTTTGGATTATGGGTCCCATTGAAATTTGGGCTCAAAGTTGANTATTTCATTCAAAACTAAATCATTTTCGACAAATAAATATATTATGTTAATCATTTCACAAAGTAGAACATAAATATACTTGTTCCCATTAATTTTGGATTATGGGTCCCATTGAAATTTGGGCTCAAAGTTGACCAATTTCACAATTGTAAAACTATTTTTCCAATGAGTTTGATATGGGTCATTGTTATGTTTAATTAATATGAGCAATTAATTTTAGGTCTACACGTCTTTTAAAAAGTCAAAAGATATTTTTAAGATTAATAATCTACTTTTAAACATGATTTGAAAATTTTTGAAAGATTCTTGTATAATTAGAAGAACTTTTAAAGAAAATTGATTTAAGATAATTGAATTGCGATGCTCTTCTACAAAAAAAAAAAACCCGTCAAACAAACTTTGGTGGTGTTATCTAGAATTTGAATAGGATTCAAACATATGATCCTATTAAAAGCAATAATGTTACTCAAATGGTGATTTTATATAGGTTCTTTGACAGGTGCTAAGTTGTCAGCAGTTGTACGAATTTATTTATTTTTAATTGTCCAATGATTTTGCTTCACGCGTCTCCCTATTTGTAAATTCTATCATTGAATCTATCACCGTAGCTTAACTCTATTAAAAGAGGGTGAAAAGGGTCCGATACATCATAGATGCATTGGGTTTTTATTCACTCTTTTTTCTCTCTCCTTTCATTTTTTCTTGAGCCCCTAAAAGTTTAAAATTCTCATAATGACAATACACTTTCCTATCATTCACTCACAAACTTTTCTATAATTCATACATAGATCACAATAATATTGTTGGATTTAAGATCCAATGTTCATTATTGATTAGTAGGGACGCAAAATTCTCTACCCCATCCTCACTCTCTCTCTTTCTTTTTTTCTTTTTTTTTTTAAATTTAAATCATAATTTAAAAATAAATTAATAAATTTTTAATGGCGCAAGAAATATGATATTTTGATCCTTAAATGGGATATTTTAATCCTGCCCCTACTCGTTGCCACTCATAAATATATGTATACTCTTGTTCACCTAAATTCTTACCCATTTGACATTGTGCCAAAACATAGCCAAATTCGTGTCACATATATTATTGTATACCGAAATTAAAAGTACCTAATACGAAATATTAAAGTTGAAATTAAACTAAAAAAATACACAAGAGATGGTCCATTGTCAGCATGGAGGGTTGACATATAAAACACTATACAGAAATTATTTTATCATAACCTGGCTAGTTGTTAATACTACACATGGCCGTGGAGTTTCTTGATGTCACGTCTCAATCTATTGTTCTATTATTATTCATATTCTTTGTCTTCTTCTCTATTGAAAGGTTCCTTTTACAATGCAAATTAGTTGATTCTATCCATTTCGTCCATCGCCCCATCTCTATCGCTTGATGCAACCACACTCAGATGAATAGAGAGAGTCAGAGAGGTTTCTAACATATTTTTATAAGTAATATATTCAATAATATAATTTATTTATTTAAGTTGTGTTACGTATATTAAATTTATTTATTACTTTATCATGAATATAAGAAGTGAACAATTTTCATATATATAATTATAAAAGTCATCAACCATACACTATCTTAAAGGTGGAAATGAATCTAACATTTCTATGAGATTTTTTTACTTGACTTGATAATCATTTAAATACAGTTTTATTATAATTAATTATTGATTGGATTATTCTTTAATACTTTCATAAACTTTGTGGCAGGGCAATGGCTACTTAGGTGAGTTGGAGAGGATGAACTTTGTTATTTTTACTTTTATATTTTCTTTCTTTGTTGCTTTTTTATGTTTAGTTAAATAAATGAGTATGATTTATAGTCCGAAATAAGTCACATTTAGCCTTGGTAATGGGTCTGGACTTAGCTAGCATCCATTATCGAAGCATGTCAAGTCTCATATCTACTAAAATTGCGTGAGATTTCATCTTGTCAATTAATATAAGAGTTTGCAAAACGCGCTATTTATCAGCAAATAACATTTTTGCCAAGGTGGATGTAAGGGTAGAAAATGGGTTGAGTCGCTCGTAGGCTCAACTCAGCCCATGAAGACTACGGCTCTTTTGGAGATGAGTCATGTGTCGAGCTAAACACCTTTTTTTTTCTCTAGTCGAGTGGGCTCGGTTTGTTTTGAACTCATGGGTTTCATTTTGAGATCTCAAGTTGACTCGACCTATGAAGCCCAAGAGCCAAAGGATCAAACCGAAACTAATTGAGCCTAATTTGCAAACACGAGGCAAACTTGGGTGTCAAAGAGCCTAGACAACTCGATTCAGTCCATTGTCACCCTTAGGTAGACGAAACAAGTGAAACTTATTGGCTTCTATAGGCCACATCAAATTTTTGATGTCAACTCAGTATCAACATCAATTTGAATTAATGAACGAATTCACTAATTAAGAAGTATTGGGCATCTTTTTAACACTTTAAAGTTCAGTAATTATTTGCAAACTTAAAAAAAAAAATAAAAAAAAAAATATATACACACACACACACAATAACACATATTAATTTTTTTAATAATTTATTTAGTACTATTTAATTCAATATTTATTTTGTAAATGCCTAATATTTAACTAGTTGGGCACTAGCACACGAGAACAAACATCATGTTACATGCAATCATTCATGCGCAAAATATGCAAGATTTTATTCATAAATTCCGAGGCTCAATACACCTAATGCACGAATCATCTCTTACGTCATTACTTTGTCTAATTTTCAATTAATTTTAAAAAATATATTAAATATATTATTGACAGAAAATGGATACGAGAAGATAATATTTAGTTTTTGTAGAGGTTTTGTTGACTAAATGCATAACGACGGAATTAATTGCTTAATTAATAATTAATTAATGAATTATAATGTGTCTTTCCCTCTCATTACTTCATATTTGAACAAGACTTTAATTAATTAAATATAATTTGAATTAGTTGTGGTTGAACACTTTTATATAAATAAAAACCTACAACTTTTGCATTATGGTCAAAATCTTGAATTATTAAGTATTTAATGTTAAAGAAAATAAATTATTCTCATTTTTAACCATTTAATTTTTATACTAGATGGTTTAATATGTAACTTCTAACTTAATATGAATCTCACAAATATGAGGAAATTTTATGCATTATACTATAGAAAAAAATATAGCAACTATTGCCCCAAAAATTTACATTTTTTATAGTTCGCGTATATAAAATACCTTCCTCGATAAATTTATTTAAAATTTATTATCATTCACACAAAACCCACATTTATTTTTTTACTACGACTTTAAATATGTGTTATTTAGCAGGTTATTTATGACCTAGGCCATAAAGCAACAATATTAAGTAATTATTATAAATTAATTACTTTACTCTATTATGAGTTTTTTTATTTGAAAGAGATTCCTCCAACCCTAATCATAGGGTTTCCCACTTAGTCAAAGAATGTAGCACAAAACCAGGTTGGCTGGCACAACTTGTTCCCTAAGTTAGTCCATGTTATTAGAATTGTATTATTTCAAAGAGAGAGAGAAAAAATTAGAAACATTAATGATACTTTAGACGGGATAAGACGGAACTAAATAATTTATAGTTTTGATCGTACGAGACTTTTCTTCTTTAATTGCACATCCTCGAAAAGAGACTGAAATCAAGTTCGATAATTTGATTTACATATCTGTTTTGAGTATCCAATTATTAGGAAATCGAGCTCTATAAAAAAAAAAAACAAGTACAAAAAAGTTATATGTCTCTCGAATTCAATGTCAAGACATGTATTATAAACCCTAACTAAATTCATAACTTCTTTAATTTTCTACTGTCAGAATTTACAAATTTAACCTCTCTCTTGAGGTTCTAGATTGAGACTGTGGAGCCCGTTCTTCTCTATTTGCAAACCATTGAACTGTTTTTTTAGCAATAGGCAGCCATAGCCTTCTCACTCTTTCCTCCTTGAAATTATTTTCTTGAACACAAGAAGATTCTCTGCTGTTGAATCTTGGATGAACTGTTATTTCAGACATTGATCTCTTGTCTGAATTCGAAATTTTCGATTCAGATCTTGAATTCTGCTTGGATTCATCCGAGGTTGTAGGAAAACTTGGAAATGGAAAGGAATAATCACTTTGCTTGATTTTGTCCTCAAAAGCTCTCTTTCTTTCCATCTCGTTCTTTATATTTATGATCTGATCATTTTCCTCAACCATATTTCTTGATTCCATGGATTTGTTTTGCTCCTTTCTCGAATCCGAAGAAGAAAATCTTCGACTGGATATGTCGTTAAGCATCTCCGAATTCAAGAACATAAGGTCGGAAGAACTTACGTTGCTCCAACGATTCTTCAACATGACATCAGAAACAGTTATTTTGTGATTGAACTTGTGAAGAACTTTCTCGTCTTTTTCATTGGAATCGTTGACAAATTCCCGTATAGGCAATTCTTCTTCCTTCTTGCACTTATCGGATAATTTTCTGAAGCTGCTGCCAATGCTAAATCTTGAAGACCCTTTAAAACTTTCCTCTCTTTCAACATATAATCCTATCTCGGATTCCTCTCTAATCTCTGACTGATTATTCCATAAAAATCTCAAACTATTCGAATATGTCAATTGCGAAAGATCATCTGCACTTACTTTCTGCCTGCAAAGAGGGCAAGTTGAGTGTTTTTCGAGCCACTGATCAACACAATCAATATGAAATGCGTGTTTACACTTTGGCAGCAACCGAAGAATCTCAATATCTTCGAATTTTGACAGACAAACAGCACATTCAAGCCCTTCCCTCCACCCCTTAAGCGACGAAAATCTAAAAAATGGCAGGGATTCGATTACTGTTTTATCGATTCCTGAAACAAGAGACCTCGACCGAGGCAATCCATCTTGAATTTGCTGGTTCATGTTATGTACAGACGACGCGCTGTGACAAAACTTTGCATAAAGAATAAGGATAAAAGTTAAAGAAAACATGGCAGCCAGAATACCAATTACAACGGCTAAACTTGGTTGAAAATTACTGATTGCATCTTGTGAATCTGATACTTGCTCATGATTTGATGGCGTTTGTGCTTTCACATGGAAGAATAAGAAAATCAAGTGGAAAAAAAGAACTTCTATGCCTAATAGATTCATGGAGAAATTAAGCATAAAATCTCGAAAATATTTCAAAACACTGTATTTTACAAGAAGAGTATAAATATATATAGTACTATCAAATACTTATCTTGTATGTAGAAGGCTCCAAAAAGTGTTTGACATTGGTTTGTTAAGCATGAATGTTCTTATATAGCAACCTCCATCTGTCAGTTTTCTTGTTTGTTCAAAGGTTGTTTTTGTGTTCCAACTTGAACAAAAACATTTATTATTTGTGGTGAAGAGTTTTTAAATTAATTTTAGAATCTACAATTAGTGGTGGAATGGTGGGAGGAAGGCTTTGTCTTGTACATCCAATAATACTATAGTTTATATAGAATTATTTTCTAATTAGAGTTATTTTTTATTTCTAATTATAAATATTTTGTTTCTCCATACATGCTGTCGCTGAGTTCGTTTAACAAGATTTTTGAAAAGTTAAAAGCTGATTTTTTGATAATTTTCTAAAAATTATTTTCTAATTAATTTAGCTTTTAGAGAAAGTTGGCTTAAGGTAACATTTTCAGGACGCTCTTCTAAGCAAGGTCATGACGGACGAAATAAAAATTTTGTTTGATCACTGATAATAAGAAATCAAAATTGGTTGCATCACAAAAGCTCTTAAAATACCAAAAAAGTCAATGGTAGGGTAATTAAGTAGCTAAAATGCAGGTTGATGTTTCACTGCATACGCACTTCGTCTATAATTTGAATTCTGATTATAAAGTCAACTTTTGATTACTTCATTTGTGCAAACTAATATTATCCATTATTAAATTAATTTATTCTAGTATAATCTACCTATGTGTTGAGCTCATGCAATACGTTCATTGATAAGTTTATTTTATATACTTATTCGAAATTTAAAATAGCGACATTTGATTGTTCTTCTGACAAAATATATCTTAAATTATTGTATTTTATGTTATATAAGTAAAACTCAATGGTTGAATGAGGAATCAAAAGAAAGAAGTGAAAATAGATGAAAAATAGTAAAATCCAAAGTTGGACCAAGATACTTTGAAAATAGTTAGGAGATAATTGGATGGAATTAAAACTCAAAAAGAATGGAATGTGATCAAAATATTATCAAAATCAATTTTCAATCGCACAAGTTATATTTCAGATTTTTTAGCAGATTATTGAGACCCATTTTTAGTATAGTAAATGTTCGAATTGGAAAAATTCAATTTCTACAAACGTTGTATCCATTTAAGCTAGCTTTTCAATGTACTTTGAATCGTCTCAATCGGATATCATAAGAGAAAGTTATGGCCAAAATACTAATTGTTGTGCAGAGACAAAAATTCGAGCGCGAAAATAACTTTCTTTATTCGATTGATACTCTTTTGGAAACCAATTTGAATGTAATTTTTAACCAATTTTCTACTCCTATAAATACCTAACATCAGAATACATATTGGAGACCTCTCATATACATATTATACTCCAATATTCATCAATTATTATCATTAAATGCGAAAAATTCGTTGTTTTGTGAGAGAATTAAAGGAGATTTGCAAGAATTTCATCAAGTGAAAATTCAAACATGATTTTTGGGTAAAGAAGAGAAGGTGCAAATGAAGATTTATCAAGAAACCATTAAAGAGATTCAAAATTTCAAGATTCATCTTTATCTTCTTAATTTATCAAAAATTCGGGTTATATATTTTTACTTAAATATGTTTTCTTGTAATTTCGATATGTTATGCTAATTTTATACATTGTTAGGATGAGATAAACTCTAATTATGATATTTTTAGTTTTTAATTAATTATTTGACTTTAATTTAATTTGATTTGTGAATGTTTATTATCGTTTTATCGTTCTTTTGAATTGCTTGATCACCAATTGAATTGTTAATTGATTTTATTGTTATCGACAGAGACAATAGAATTTAAGCACATTATAATAAACAT
>CAIGRN010008990.1:0-11012 GCA_903798345.1 Fraxinus anomala | reverse complement strand
CCAATACCAGAATACTTAAAAAAATAGAAATTATTTCTCAACTTGATCAGAATTGATTTTTTTTCAATGCTGACATACGCTTTGTATATGATTGTCAAGGTCTATGGGTTCGTCGACCTCAAAATCTAGGTAAGCTCGGATAAATGTCTTTTAACATAACATGTTTTTTCTCAATTACTTTTATCTTTGCATACAAGATATACATAAAGAAAAAAATGTAAAATGTAGCATAAAAAGACTTGTCATCAGGTGTTTGTGAAGATGCCAATATGCATAAAAAGATTATGGGTATGATCTTGCATATCATGTGTTACTTTTGTTACCTTCTCGTTCTATCTCATTCTATGTTAAATATTATTTTATCATTTGTCTGCGAATCTCATTACTCTTATATTCAGTTTATTACATATAGTTCTATGTATATTTATTAATTTTGTTCATTAGTTTATTTACTTTATCCTTGTTTGCAGTTGATGAAGTTTCTACAAGCACTAGTGAGTTATCACAGGAAAGACCATGTCGTCCTTAACTTAGTTCAGGTCCATTCTAATTATGAAATTCTATGATTTTCACATAAGTTTTCCTTTGTTTTAGGTGCATGTTATGCTTATATGCAATATTTTTCCCAGTACTTGAATTGTTTACAAAATAAACCCTTTTAAGAAACTTCTACTTTTCACCGGCTTGCCATCGCCATTGTCATTGTGTGGCATTCATATTTATCTTACTTTATTTATAAGTGTACTTTTTCTCTTACAATCTTTTTAAAATTATTTTTTTTCCTTCTTCCTGTTAGGTTATGCTATGGATTTATCTGTTCATGAAAATTGTGTTATTAAGAATCCAGATGAAAATAATCATATGCGATATGAATGTGTATCAAATGTTCATTTTACTAGTGAATGTATTGAAAGAATTCATACAGAAAGTATTCATGTTGAACCTTATGTCTTGCCATCTTGTATAATTTGTACACATTGTGGTGTAAAACAATTCTATAGAGAAACCAATGGCTTTTGTTGTTGTGATGGGAGAGTGAAATTACAATTACATAATATGCTTCCTGAACTACATAAATTATTTACTTCTAAATCAGAAGAGGCTCTCGCTTTTAAAAACGTTAATCGTAGTTACAACAATCATTTTGCATTCATTTCATTTGGTGTTAAATATGATAAATAATTGTGTAAAAATAATACAGGTGTCTATACTTTTAGAGTTCAAGGACAAGTGTACTATTTCATAAACCCACTTGTACCGATTGATGGGAATCCTATACATTTACAGTTATACTTTTACGATACTGAAAATGAAATTTGTAATAGACTCAACAGTTCAGAACAGGTGGCTATAGTTTAGGTTGATGAAGACAAGTTTTGTGAATTGACTTTAAGAAAGTTGATAGATATTTTTAAAAAATCCATATTGTAACTTCTTTCGATCATTAAATGAAGTTATTGATTTAGAATCATGTCATATTTTACTGAGGTGTGATCCAAGTCTCGATCAAAGAATATATAACATGCCAACATCAGAACAGGTGGCTATAGTTTAGGTTGATGAAGACCCATCTACAAATATTCGACCTCGAGATTTATTAATTTATGGGCATTTAGGTAACGCATATAAAGTTCAATACTATTATGGTTGTTATGATCCACTTCAATATCCATCACTTTTCCAGTATGGAGAACCTGGATAGCATGAAGGTATTGAGAAGGTAAACATCAATGCTTCACAAGTTCGACTTTCTCAAAATTTAGTAGACGATAATAAAGTGAATTCAGCGGATCAACTTTTGGAAACAAAAGATCATGGCAAACTTATTAATTAAAGTTAATTTTAGTGATTTACTCTTTAGTAAATAAATGTATCTTGGGAATATTTTTCGTTGTTTTTTTTTATTTTTTGTAGTTTTAAAGGCACAGAAGAAATGAATGACTGTATCGTGTCGAGAGTATTACTGTTACAAAATTCAAATCAGGTATGTAGACAATTATTTGCTTCTACATACTGGCAGACTTTTACAACAATATGTAGTGGACATGTATGTTAAAATAGAAACGACAAGATTAGACTTTTTTTTCGCAATAATCAAAAGGCTATAAGAGCTGAACTTTATCAGGAAATTGTAAACAGTATACAAAATGGCGAGAATAAATGTTATAAAATTGGCAAATCAATAGTTTTGCATGTTGGATTTATTGGGGATCCTAGAAATATAACTAAAAGATATATGGATGCAATGTCTTTAGTTTAGAGATATGGAAAACCTTATGTCTTTTTGACAATGACATGTAATCCAAATTGGCCTGAAATAAAACATGAATTAAAACACAATGATGAAATACAAAATAGGTCAGATTTGTTAGTACGCATATTTCGTGCCAAGCTTGAAGAACTAAAAACATATTTGATTAAGAGAGAATTGTTAGGTCCTATAGTTACATATGTTTATGTGACTGAATTCCGAAAAAAGAGGATTACCTCATGCTCATTTTCTCCTAATATTTAAACAAAGTTTTAAGATTAGAAACCCTTCACAAGTTGACAAAATTGTCTCCCAAAATGAATACCCTCACTTACATGCTGTTGTTGAGAAACATATGATGCATGGTCCTTGTGGGCATTTGAATCCTAACAATGTTTGCATGGAAAACAATCATGTATGTAAAAATAAATACCCAAAAGAATACACTCAACATACTTTATTAGGTAATGATTCATACCCATTTTATAAGCATCGCAATAATGGTGCAAGTGTTAAAGTAAGAGGCTGTTTATTAGATAATAGATGGGTTGTACTATATAATCCTTATATTTTAGTTAAATATGATTGCCACATATTGTAGAGATATGCTCTTCTATTAAAGCTATTAAATATTTATACAAGTACGTATATAAGGGGCATGATCGAATTTATTTTACTCTGAATTAAGAAAGAAATGAGCACTTTATTGATGAGATTACAAATTACCAATCAGCTAGATGGATATTTGCACCTGAAGCTATGTGGAGGATATTTAGTTTTGATTTATTTGATATATCTCATGCAGTAGTTTCTTTACAGTTATATAATAAGGATGCTCAGTTAGTTACATGCAGTGAGACATATGATTTATCAAAGTTATAAATAAAGACTTGGTTCACCGAACAATGTTAACTAAATTTTTAAAAATGAATATGTCAAATCAAAAGGCAAGGACTTTACTCTACAAAGAATTTCCTACACATTTTGTATGGAATGCATCCGTTAGAATTTGGAGTCCTCGAAAATAGAAAAATGTTATTGGTAGAATAGTAGCTGCTAATCCATCTGAAGATGAGAAATTTTTTACGAGTATTACTAAATCATATTAATGGGCTAAAATCTTTTGAAGATTTGAGAACAATTAATGGTGTTGTTCTGTCTAGTTATCATGAAGCAGCACTTTTACATGATCTTCTTAGTGGAAATAACCATTCTGAGATGTTTTTAACTGAAGCGATAACTTATCAAATGCCTATATTATTGCGATGACTCTTTGCCAATGTGTTGACTTTATGTAGCCCTACAAGTCCAAGAACTTTGTGGGACAAATTTAAGGGCTTTAAGATAGGAAATTATTTACATAAAGGTCTAACACAACATGATGCTGAGATGAAACCTTTGCATTGTATAAGTTATTTCTTAGAGAATATTGGTAAAAGTATAAATGATTACTCCTTGGTAGATTTTGATTTTACTATCAATGATGATGATATGTTTGAAACCATGATCGTTGAAGAAACTATGAATATTAATGTTGGGTTAGACATGCATTGTACTAGGAATTTAAATAAAGAGCAACAAAGTGCTTATGATATTATTCTATATTGTGTTTTAAATGATAAGAATGGAATGTTTTTTATTGATGGACCAGGAGGTACCGGGAAAACATATTTATACAAAGCAATACTTGCTGCTGTGCGATCTCAAAATCTTATTGCGTTAGCAACTGCATCATCAGGTGTGGCTGTATTTTTATTACCAGCCGGTTGAACATGACATTCACGATTCAAAATTCCGCTTGAAATAAGTTCAGATATACGATGTTCTGTAAGTAAACAATCTGTACTTGGTAAACTTTTATGAATGACTGAGCTAATTGTATGGGATGAAGCACCAATAGTTCATAAGTGTGCTTTTGAAGCTTTAGATAAATTGTTAAGAGACATTACTGAATGTCAATTACCATTCGGTGGAAAAGTCATTGTGTTTGGAGGAGATTTTCTCCAAGTTTTACCTGTTGTACAAAGAGGAACAAAAGACGATATAATGAAGGCAAGTTTAGTTTTTTCAAATGTATGGCATTCTTTTACACAGCTACCATTACTTCAAAATATGAGAGCTAAATTAGATCCTTTCTTTTACGAATATTTATTGAACATTGGGAATGGAATTGAGAAAGAACATTCATGCCAAATGATTAAACTTCCTGAAGATATCATTATCAATTTTGAAGACGAATTAAAATCATCGGGAGAATTAATTAACATTGCGTTCCCCAATTTCCAGACATATGGTGACAACTTAAATATTATGATGAATAGAATTATTTTAATCCCAAAAAATGAATTAGTAGATTTAACAAATAATATGTTACCTAAAGACATTCCAGGAGAGAAATTTATGTATTTTAGTTTTGATGAAGTCATTGATAAAAGTGAAGGATTCATTCATGAAGATTTTTTAAACAGTCTAACTCCGAATGGTATCCCTCTACATGAACTTGTGCAGAAAAAAAAAAGTCCAATAATGTTGCTTGGAAATATTAATCCTTCTGAAGGTTTATGCAACGGGACTAGACTTATTTGTTGTGACTTTAAATAAAATGTGATATTAGTTGAAATTAGAACAGGAGAATTTTGTGGAAAACAAGTGTTTTTACCTAGGATTCCATTCATTCCACTTGAAAGCGATAAACAATCAGTGCCATTTAAAAGAACTCAGTTTCAAGTGTGTCCTTGTTTTGCCATGACTATTAACAAAGCTCAAGGCCAAACTTTAGATTTTGTTGGCTTATATCTTCCTGAACATGTATTCTCACATTGTCAATTATATGTTGCATTGTACAGGGCTAGAACAAGTGGAAATATAAAAAATTTGATTAAACCTTCTGTCAAACATAAATCTCATTTAAGCAATGCTTATACCATTTTGGTTCAATAAATACAATTGTGCAATATAGCTTCTTATAGTTAAAATTCTGCTATGTTTTTTTAGATTCATCATTAAATTATTAAATGGAAATTTTAAGCATATGAAATTCATAGAAGAATCTTATATGCTACATTCATTCTATAGTAAAATTGATAGATTATTTGAGTTTAAGTAATGGCATCATATGAGCTTGTTCTATTTCATCTTTTACTTTGCAACATTGTCAATAATGTATGATTGAACACTATCGTGATAATTTGTTAGTGAATGCAAACTTCGTGAGCAATGCTCATCTCTTCCTTGTTATAAATCACATGTTATAGGCATTTTTTTAATTTTTTGTTATTTCTTATGTATATCCAATTTTTCGCATTTGAATTGTGAATGTGGTTTGGCAATATATGCTAATTTACTCTACATCCTTGCAAAAAGCCATGTCATGTGATTTTTCCCTTGTATATTCAGTTCTGGTTGAGTACAGTGTACATTTTGGGATGCTAGCGACATACATTGTTTAGGTGGTTTTCGTATCTTCACTAAGCATGTTGGTAGATTAACAATGAGTATACAATTATTATATTGTCTTCGTGTCTTTTCGTTAGCTTGATGATACCACATGCCAATTTATTGATGGGACAATCATTTTTTTGGGTGCTTTATTGGCAAAGTTGTCACCATTCATTCATCCTTTCTATTACCACTCTTGAGTTCAAAATTGTCAACATAATCAACTCTCATTGGCAAGGTTTCTTTGATCAACTTTCACGGTTTTTTATTTTTTATTCTTTGCCTTCTTCCGTTCTTACTCACAATTTTGAAAACAAGCATTTGTATTGTTTCTGATAATAGACATATTCTTAAATTGCATAAGTATATTGTTAAAGAGTGTTTCTTTTGCTCCTTAATCTGCTTGTTGATTTCATAATATTATCATGAAGACATATGGTGCCCATAGTACAATGATGCTACCATTGTTGGTCATGGGAGTCACTTCACTCCTAACATTCGGGTTCAAATTTAGTTTTGCTCATGATAAAAGATAAATTGAACTTATTGTATAATTAGTTGTCTCACAGTGGAAAGATTTAAGACACTTCTAATGCTATCTTTCTATGCGTTTGGTAATGGTACAATATGGTTTAGTCTCTTTAGTATCTTTCCTTTCGTAAATGTTGTTGAATTTTCTCTTGCCATTGTGAGCATGGAAGCATTGTTTATAAACTTGCTTAGTTATGGGTTTCATATAGCTATAATGATTGAAAGTAATGTATTTTTAAATTTCTAAACCCAATTGTCGCCCAAAAAGGTCAGATTAAGACGGTGTCCATGTTCACGGAGACACGGTGTCTGCGCGTGGAGACAGAGACATCATGTCTCCGTGTCTCTGTGCACCGTGGAGACGACAATACGGAAATCCTTGCATTTTTTTCATGACTATCTCCCCGTACCAAAGAATTTTGCTACGCTTTTGATATTTATTTCTTTGTCGTTTTCCAATAATGTATTCATTTTTATAACTGACCAAACTTATATAATCAATTTATGCCAATCTCATATAATGATACCTTTACAATTTAGTCATATTTCAACAGTGAATTGATTTGCTTGCCATACCTGTCTGATAACTAAACCATACATGTACGTATAATAATCAAATATAATAGTAGCTTTAGTAGGGATGTAGTCATATTTATTTACATATATGGCCAGATTTTCACTTAATAATAATAATCCTATGGTCATTCTTGTACTTGATGAAGTTTCAACACTGAAGTGATTTACTTATCCATACCTTGATGAAACTTCAACATTAAACTGATTTGCTTGCCCATACCTGGAGCACTAATTTTTTACGAATAAAATATGTGTACTGATATATTTTAAACTTTGATTGACAATTTACTATACACTTCATGTACACAAATACTACACTTTTGTTTATAAAAGGACTTAATCCCGATTTTTCAACACAAAAAGGCAAACACTTCATCAGCTTTTCAAAAAAAGAAAGTCACCCAAGTACAAAATCGGAAAACCTCCATTCCCAATACAATATGACCCTAGAATGGAAAAACAATATCAACTAATACCAGAAATTATTTCAAACAATCAAAAGTGGAGAGCTAAGGTTATTGTGGTAGAACAACAATCACCGAAACCTTCAAAGCAAGGCAATGGAAAGTACCAACATTTGATGTTAATGGATACTCAGGTAACTCTTAGTCATTATACATATATGTTTTAGATTTAGTAATTCTTCAATGTCTTTATTTTCAAACTCTTCAGGCTTCTCATTGTATTCATATATTTGATATTTATGAAATTCGTTGTCCAAGGTAATACTATCCAAGCTAGCTTATATGATTCCAATATCACTGCTTTTGAGGATCAGCTTCTCCTCAGAAAAACTTATATAATTTCAAAAGCTTATGTGAAGAATAATATGGCGAAATACAAATATTCAACAAGATCTCTTCAATGGACAATATCAGGAGAAGCTCGTATTGAAGAAGTAAATGAAGATAACCTGGAATTTGTTTTTTCAAACTATCATCTAACACTTTGTCACGAGGTTGAATAGACATGGATACAGATGCTGATTTAAGTAAGAACCTGTACATTTTATACTTCAAATAAAATTATATACTAATCTTACAAAAAATACAAATATGTAGTTACCTTGTTTAGAAAAGTTTAGAAAAAATAAAGAGATGTAATGAATCCTTTTAAATTTTTTCATATATACTTGTAGTTGCAATTGATGTGACTCCTAAGCATCTAATTCATTCAAAAGATGGCAACCAAACATGGGTACATGATGTCATACTTCTTGATAAGAATTTCAAAACAATTATGCTAACACTTTGGGATTATTTGTTGATAGAGAATGTGTACTACTAGCACACAACATTGAGAAAAAAACTAGTCATCTTTGCAACACATCTCAAAGTTACATCCTTCTTTGGTATGTTCTACTTCTTTGGTGTGTTCTATTTGGTATAGTATGTTCTATTATATTATTACAACTCTTCACCATTATGTGACTATTTTTTTTCCATAATGATATATTATTAGGTTTGAAACTGTCTACAAAAGTTCATAGCACTTTCTTCATAAATACACATTTCAATGAAGTGAAACAAACGGCAGAATGGTATGTAAAAGTTGCTATATTTTATTGTCATTTTTTTCCTATTCCCTACATCTCTATCTACACTTATGAATTATGTAGCACCTTATTTTCTAAGGGTAAAAGAAAATTCCATGAAAATCGATGATTTCATGTTGAAAAAACCATGCATGGACAAAAGCCCCATGACCCTTTCTCCACCAATGCGTAGTAAATTCACCCCCATTCAGAATCTTCAGGGACGCCTCTTAGTGGAAATGTTACAGATTACAAAACTATAAACAACTTGTATTTTCGTTCTTTTCCCAATAGACGTAGATATGTAAGAAGATAAACCTTGTCGTACCCTTCATTTTTTCCTCATAATTTGTGTAAACAACGAAAATTTTATTGGGTAAATGGCACAACAACTACAGACAAAATCGATAACAGATCTTGGTACATGGCTTGCAACAATTGCTATCGAAGTTCAAATGTTGATTTTGGAAAAACATATCTTTGTATTTTTTGCAAAAATCCTAATTCTAAAGTTGTTCCTCGGTAGTAACCACTAATCATTTTTCCTATTTTCCTTAATGCATAATTTTTTTTTCTGATCTCTTTATTTTCTTCTCACATCTTCATTTACTAATACTCAAATGTTATTCACCAGCTCTCAAATGTGACAGGTTCACTTAATGCAAGTACGACTGGTGAATCAGCCGAGAAACTACTGTTTACAAATTCACAATCCCTGTGGAGCAAACCAATTCTGTAAGAATTTCAACCTAACTTAAACATTTTGCCATTCTATACATATTTTATTGAAATAATAATACATGATTAACATACAGGGTTCACAGTCAATCTTCCAAGATGTCATTCAAAAAATGCAAAACAATGAAAGAGCATTCTACTAAAAAGCAACCCAAACTGAACCCAATTCATCAAGTTACAGATTTGACATCATCTTTGTAACAGATTTAGACAATACAAATCTAGGAGAACAAAGCCAAACAAATGCTAATATTGAAGTTATGGTAGCTACACCAGCTGGGAACAGCATCGACACAGACTCTCAAGAAGATTGGTCACCTCCGCCAAAGAAAGCTCTATTTAAGTCTTCATATAATTCGTCCACTTCAAAGGTTGATTGTGATGAAAACACGAATTGAAAACTCCTAGGCACAAATCCATTTACTCAAAAAGAAAAAATGGAGTAAATGATTATTGAAATGTCTTTTGGGAAGAAACTTTTGAGAAGCACCATTGTCCTGCTCTTTTCTTTTGTTTGTTATATGTCCCATGCCCCGTACTTTTGTTGTATATATTTAGAAGAAACTGATGAAAACATGTTAATGTTGAAAAATGATGTATATCAAACGTGATAACTACATCATTATGTTGCTTAGTACCTGTACCTTTTTGTTATCAACATTAATAGAATCGGTTCCTATTTTGTTCCCAAATTTTGTTTCTTTTTGTTCCTTTCTTTCAGTTACACTGAAATTGGATCTCATGAAGTCTTCTTTCAATTTAGAGTTATTTTTCAAGTACAAATATACCCACTCAAGTTAAAGTTGTTGAAGATAAACAATTTGCCAAATTCAGGCTAACTTGTCTACAATATTAAATGAATAGAATCCATTTTTTATCTGCTTTAATCTAAACAAAAAAAATAGATATAATGTATCATTGAAAAACAGATATAATATGCCAATGAGTAATTAGCATACAACCTAATTTCTCATAATAATTCAATTTTACCATTCTTTGTTACCATTCTTGTGTTATGTAGGAATAACTCAAGTTTGCAGAGCGTTTTTATAATTAATTTAACATTATTTTAAATGACTTCAAAATACTTAACAAATTTTAAATTAGATGGATATTTATAACTTATTGATTGACTAATTCATTTGCCAAGCATTTCCTAGCATATATTTTCGTAGCATTTCCTACATTAGCCTACCAAAGCCAAACACTAGAACCTTCTCCACCCACTCGCCTCTGGAAGGGTCCGCGCATCTATGGAGACCAGATCTCCGCTGCAAATATCCGCGCGATGTGGACACCAGATCTCCACACATCGCGGAGATCTGGTCTCCACGCACGGTGTATCCGCAATGCGCGAGACCAGATCTCTGCCCAGCACGTAGATCTCACTGACACCGTGTCTTCGTCACCACGCACCGCGGGGACGGTACGAAGCCTTTGAATTCAAATTCCATTTGTTTCTAAATAAATTTCATCATTTTTATAAATTGTGCTTTTCTAATAATTTGTGTGTTGTTTTTTTTACTATTTACTATTATTTTGTCATAATAGCCCATTTTAATCATAATTACGTTATGTTGGGAAAGAGATTGGCTACTCCTTGCGACCCCTAACATCCTTATTATAGTAAATAAAGAATAAGATTTTATACTAAACCATGTTTTTTGCAATTTAATAGTATTAGAGTTGTCAACTAATTAGATCACTTTGATTGTCGTTAATGTTGGAATGATTTTGAAATACCATAATCGTGCATTTTTCTAAGCAGATGATTCTATCTTCAATAATCTATAAGGTGTCCTACGACTTGCCACTAACTCTATCCAAATAATCATAAAAATGAGAAAACGAACAATATATTATTTGAAGTGTTAATTTCTCCATTTAATTATTGTGCACCAAATTACTCAAAAGGGATGCCAAAAGAACTTAAAATCATTTTTC
>CAIGRN010008973.1:0-30656 GCA_903798345.1 Fraxinus anomala | reverse complement strand
AAAAAAAAACAAAACAAAAATCACCCCCTTTCTTTTCCACGACCACTTTCACTCGCCGAAAACGCCACCCAACCGCCACCTTAGCAATTGGAAACCACCACCACTATATAGCCCTCCATCCTGCTGTCACAATGCACTAACCTGCTTGCCCATCGTCTCTATAATTTTCAATGAACCTTTATACACAGTTCATTCAACAAAATCATTCCAATTCCCACATCAGTCACCACCTTTAAACTTGGAATTCAAATCTCAAGTCTAGCACCCACACGCAGTAACTCATAGCTGAAATTGAATAATTGGTTGTGTAGTTGATACAATTGGCAGTTTACCCATAGATGTTATGTCTCAATTTGAATTCCCTCAGGTGAATTGGATGACTGTAACAAGCGGAACCCATCAATTTTGTGAAAATGTTCCTCGCTATGCGCACGGGTTTTTTTTTTAATCTAAAAATTGAATCAATTAGAAGGATAATTGGAACAACTAGATCATTATCCATTGTCAATTGGGGCTGTTGGAGGTTCGACTGAGACACATCGTTTGATCATCATTTAGGTCGTCTTGATGAGGGGAACCTGTTGGTGGTAGGCCACGACCGTTAAAGTAATCGAAAGTCATGGTACCGTCGGGTTTGATGTCTGTGAGCTGAAGGTTTTGACTGCCAATTGCAGTCAGGTCTTGTCGGGTTTGGGCAAACATGTTAGTGCTTTGCGAGATGGAGGACTATATGGTGGTGGTGGTGGTGGTTTCCGGTGGCTAAGGTGGCGGTTGGGTGGTGTTTCCAGCGAGTGAAAGTGGCGAAGGAAGAGAAAGTTGATGATTTTTGTTTTTGATTTTTTAATTATTTATTTGAAATTTATTTGTATTTATTGAAAATTTTGGGAGTATAGTTGTAATTTATTCTTTATTTTTCTTTTCTTTTCTTCTTGTTTTATTTAAATATGAGGGTATAATTGTCATTTTATTGAGAAGATTGATGTAATGACGATTTCCACAATGAAATGTGGAAATAAGGGTAAAAATGTAAAAAATAAAAATCCACTGACATTTTTGCACACTGAACTCCAAATGTAGGGACGTTTTGTGCTAATATCCCTTTGACAAAATGTTAGGGAAGGTGGTGATGGGTAGTGAAACGTGAGAGAAGTGGCGATGGTGGTGGCAAGTTGATAAGTTGCGAAATTGTGGTGGTGGTTTGGATGGGAGTTGTTGGGTGGAGGGTCCTTGGGAAAGATGAAAAATTATTTATAAATTTTAAAAGAGATTTGGACTTTTGACGCAATTTTTTTAAAATTTATTATTTAGCCCCTAATTGGTATAAATTAAAATTTTAATTTTAATTTAAGCCCATGTTTGATCCACAATCTAAAAAAAATTCATTCTTTTAATACTAATTTTCAATCATACAATATTCAATAAAATAATATTACACGTAAATCCAAAAAAAATTCTTCTTTTTTAATCACATATTTTTCATCACATCACTATTTAAAATGTTTTATTTCCTTAAGAATGTGCATCGAATAGGAGTTAAGTCAAAATTAATAATTAATTTTAACCACATTTTATGAAATCCACAATTTTTCAACCACATTTTTCATCAACTTTTATTAAAATTTATTAAAAATTTGATTTTAATCTCCACCAAACGAGAGTTTAGTTTCTTTCTTTTTTTTATTTATTTAAATATGAGGGGAAAATTATCATTTCATACCAATTTAACTGCCAAAATTAGGGTGGTACAAAAACTAATCCATGATTTTTAAGTTCAATTGGGTTATGATGGGTTAGTTTGCATTGAAAAATCAATTTTGAGGTCGTGTTGAATCTCAGATTATGAATTAAAATTCAATCATACCCAATCCAACCCAATGAATTAAAAAAATTAATCATAAAATGGAAAAAAGAATACAAATAAACACCATAGTGGAGACACGAGAATGGCTTATAATGTACAAACGTCCTATTTTTTACATAAGACTGATTGTGTTTATTTGGATTTGGGTGGACATGGGTATGGTTGGATTGGGTTGGGTTTTTATCCTACACAAACACAACTCAACATGGTTGGTTTGATCTAAAACCAAATTATTAGTTTAAATCCATCTCAACCCAATCCAAACCGATCAATCTTGTGTTGGTCGGTTTGGGCTTGGGCTCAATTTAAGTTCGATCCGATTATTTTTTGTTGAATTAAAACAATATTTAAAGTTTGAAACCACTTGAAAATCTCTATTATTTTCAACATATATAATGAATTCTTTTTGAAAATTATTTTATAAATATGTTTGAAACTACGAAGAATTTTCATTTTATAACCTTTTTTTTTGTAATTTATTCATTTCATTATCACGTCTTATCGTCAAATTATTTTGCATTTGTATATAGTATTCATAGCAATCAGTCTATGTAAAAAAAAAAGCGAACGTTTGTACATTCTAAATCATTATCTTATTTTCACTATTGTGTCTACTTAGATTTTCTCATTTTAAGTATTAAACTTTTTAATTCATTTGGTTGAGTTGAATTGAAATTAATTCATATCTCGTGGCCCGACTCGACCTGACCTCAAGATTTTCCAACCCAACTTAATCCAATCGAACTTAAAAAGCCAACCCAAACCGATTGGTGTGGGTTAGATTGGTTGGTTTGAGCGATTTGAGTTGATTTTTACCTAATCCTAAGTCCAATCATCACATGTGTTTTTAGAGTAATGTCATTTAGCCTTATTGAAATTATAACCACAATATATGTGGCGCTAGTATGACATAAAATGATAAATGAAAATGTCACATTCATTTAGGCCCTATTTGTTTCGGATTAAAATCAGATTTTAATCTAAATCAAAGTCAAACAATCAATATTAACCACATATTTTATGAGTCCCACAGTTTTTCAACCACACATTTCAAAATCTTCTATCACAATCTACTAAAAATCTAATTTTAATCCCTATCAAACACCCACTTAACTTATCATCTAATTTAGAATCTCGATTCGGCTAAATAGCATTATTTATGTTTTTAACCCTTACACATCGTGTTTCTTTTCCTATAATCCCCATAACAATGTCATACGCTGATTGGTCCATTTCAAAGCACGCGGATAGCCACTTCTTTATTCCACAGCCCTTGATAAGATCCAATCCAACGCTGCAAGTACTTCACCCACCCCATCCCAGTCCAAAGCCACTTGTTACTTAACCCTCCCACGACGCTAAGTGTCTGCATTATTGAATCTGAAGGAACAGTTTCCTCCTTTATCTCAAGTATTATTTTGATTCACAAAACCCATTTTTAGGGCTCCTGTTTGTAGTGCATAGAATTTGTAATGGACACTGGGGGTAAACTGAAAAAGGGAGCCGGAGGGAGAAGGGGCGGTGGCCCCAAGAAGAAGCCGGTTTCTCGCTCCGTCAAGGCCGGTCTACAGTTTCCGGTCGGCAGGATCGGCCGGTACTTGAAGAAAGGTCGCTATTCGCAGCGTGTCGGTACCGGAGCTCCGGTTTACATGGCTGCTGTCCTCGAGTACCTTGCTGCTGAGGTATAAAAACCCTTTTCATCTCAGGATGTGCACTCATTTCAAATTCCATATGTATTATTGTTGTGAATGTGATTTTTTTGTTGAATAATTATGCACTTTGTGAATTTTGTTGAATTTTTCGCTTTATGGTAAGTTAACTGGTACTAATTAATCAGAGAAGAACGGTAAATGAACTGTACTATTGAAATTTGTGTTTGATTTGAGTTGGTTTTCTTGAAATACATGAGCCAATATCTCTATGTTGTGTGGATGATTACTTTTGGAGAAATTAGATTTAAGTACTTGGATTTAGGGTTAACTTTAGATTCATTACATAAGCCCTAATCTCTCTAATCTCAATTACAAGAGTAATAGTAAACAAAACATCATCGTAAACATGGAAAATATAGATGAATTTATAATCTTGATGAAAAAATGTGAATTCATTGAAATTGTGTTCAGGTTTTGGAATTGGCTGGCAACGCAGCCAGAGATAACAAGAAAAACAGAATCATACCAAGGCATGTGCTACTCGCCGTGAGGAATGATGAGGAGCTCGGAAAACTTCTAGCTGGAGTGACAATTGCTTATGGAGGGGTTCTACCGAACATCAATCCGGTACTTCTGCCTAAGAAATCTGAGAAGGCCGGGAAGGAGCCTGCGAAATCCCCTACCAAGGCAACTAAATCTCCCAAGAAGGCCTAATCTTCGGGTGCAACTAGTATTGAATTTAATTGACTTGGTTTCTCTTTCAGTTATTTGTATGTAATTTGATTTACTTTTGTTGTTATGTAAGCAAGTCTGTTTATACCTAGAACCATTGTACTTGTCATTCTGCTGCTTATGGTAGATTGTTGTTCTTAATTTCTCAATCTTATTCTGCAATTTCTTTGTGGATGGAATGAATTAAAAGTGAATTTGTTCTTTCTGGTCTGTTTTTTGTTCACTGTGATGTAGTGGAATTCTTCATTCAGCTTAGAATGTACAAGGTCCCCATTAAGCTGCCCATGAGCATCATGGCATAGGTAAAGGGAACAAGGAGGCATCTAACGATATGAGTTTGTGTTCAATCCGTTCTTTTATGAACTTTTCGATTTTGGAAGTAATGTACATCTTACTTTTTACGATTTTTTATTGCGTCCAAAAATCCAAACTCAAGGCCTATAGAATTAAGTTGGAAGTAGAGGTAAGATGAGCAAAGGCTCTTCTAAAATGGGTAATATGTATGATATAACTATTTGACATAGAGGTTGGGCCGTTATAAGGCAAGTCTTCCCATCTTTTGCATTTCTTTATCATCCATCGAGGTATGAACAATTGAAGTGGCACTTAAAATTTGAACGAAGTTCGGCATTTTGATAAATATAGTTGTTAAAACTTGACATTTGAAAGTTTAGTGAGTAGTCAAATACACAAACGTAAGTTTAGTGATAGAATATTTAGTAATTTATTTTATTAAAAAAATAAAAATTACATAATTTTGAGATAAACGAATTGTTAAGAACTAAAAAATGATAAAGTACTGTTTATCTTGTGCAGCTTTTCGTGTTTCAGTTGAAGATGAGTTTCAGGTTGGTGCAAAACTAATCCTAATTTTTGGTGCAATGGTTGGAGATAGATTGTGTTTATTAATTTTAAAAACAAGTAAAAATACAATGAGATTCAAATATCTTTCAATTTCTTATAAGGATCATAGTCCATTTGTTGATTGAGGGGCTTGAAGATAATTGTCTAGTGCGAACAGATGTAGATCCCAAAAGCTGAAGCTACATGAGAAAAAATTTGAACTTCAAAGTATATAACCTTCCGCCATTTTTTTCTAGGGCTATTTCATGGCTCATAACATGTAAAGCATCTAAAGGGATGTATACTATAGAACAATAATGATAATTGCAAGAATTCAATTTATGGCATTAGGCAGTATCTCACAAATCTGATTCAACAGGTTTAGGAAGAATTACAACATATTGAAGCAATCTAAAAACTTGATACCGTATTGCACTAGGTGTTCCCTCACAATGCAATTGATTAACAAAGTATACACCTCAAATCATGCTAGTAACGCCTTTTTATTTCAATAGCGAAGTTATTGAACTGAAGTGTTACACCTCTATCCATCGGCATGCCATGTGGATGCTAACTATTCAAAGAGGCCATTGTTAGCCTTGCCAGGCTAGACAAAAGGAATATGTGAGCCTTGAGGACTTTACTAGGATCCCTTTGAGGCGATGCAGAGCCTCTTTACACTAATCCAAGGCCTTGGAGGTGACACTATCCAAGGCGATGCAAAGCCTCACCATCGTCATTACCACTGGCACCTTTGGGCCTCGGATGACTTTAGCTCAAAGGCATCATAAGAAGTAGCCTTGCTTCCCCTTTACTTTGAGGTAATGGGAGGAGGTTCAACCTCTGTCTTACGAAGCCCTCTTGAGTTCGAGCCAGTAGAGGTCGATTCTATGCGACTTGGCAAGTGGCAATCTGTGCGTGAAATGATTGATTTGATAACCTAAAAAAGGTGCTTGCAACAAAATCATCATTACTTCAACTTGGAGGGAGAAGCTGCCACGTGCTTATGATGGCTGGAAGTGACACTTCTAAAGTGGACCAGTAAGCTATTGAGATAAAACCACATATCAAGCATCTAAGTGGCCTCTCACCCACATGCCTTTGGCTTATAATACCCAAGTTATTTCTCACATGAAGAGGATACACAATCTAGAAATTTTGATCTTGGTCTTTCTAAACTTTGATTTTATTTCCTAATTCTCGTCTTTGCGAGTTTCTCCCATGCCAAAATTATTCTCATAGACTTGTGTCTGAATCGACATTTCACTCTGGCATATAAGTATATATGATCACTACACCTCCGTCATCTTATTCAAAGAGGTATCCCGGTTTATGCCTCTAACAAATGTGAAGATAACATACGAGTGGATGGAATGCGCTGAAATTCTGTTGACGCATTGGATCCCACCAAATTCGGTGGTCAATAGAAAACATTTACCTCAAATCAATAAATATATATTTTTTACTATCAAAATTTCCAATTCATATTGGGATGATAGCACTGCAAGTAATGTTGTACCAAAAAATGAGAATTCAAAACAATTTGGAATAAGTTGTTGGAATGCGGAAGCAGAATTACCTAGAATTTTTTTTAATAAAAAAATTAAATTAAGAAACAAGATCGTCTAGATGTTCACTTGTGTTATATCAAGAATTAGGGATTCGGATATTTACCTAAATTCGATGATCAATTCTTGAACTGAATCTGAATTATGAACTTCCAACTTTTTAGATCAAGAGTTTCCAGCTTTTTAATTCCAAGAACTTTGATGCGTCAAACCTCCAAACTTTCTACAGTATTCTCCAAAATCAAGACTACAACGGTGGGTAAGCACCTTCTTTTAATTAAATCAATAAACTAATTCTTACACTGGACATATGAAAAATAAGAAAATAATTACTCTCCTTTTCTCTCTTCAAATTTGACCACCATGGAATTATGTATTATGATTTTTCTATGATTTCTATGTCTATCTAGTCTTTATTCATTGAGATAAAGATGTTATAATTCATGTACAATAATAATTCCAATTTCAAATAAGAGTCTTAATTACTTAATTAAAATTCAAAGAGGAATTTTAATTAAAGTCCACATCTAATTAGTTTACATTTAATTACATGTGTAATTTTAGAACTTTAATTACAATTACAATTAAGGTTACAACTTTCATAGCAAATATAACTAAGTACAAAACTTTATTATAATTATCATTAAGCCCAAAAATTTTATAATAATTGTAATTAAGTCTCAATACTTTATAGAGCTACCATAGGGATCTGATCGGACATATATTATCCAAGATCCAATAATTATATTATATCTAGTCGACTCTAGATCACACAATCTAATTATTAGTCTTTATTTTTTCATTAAAGGCAAAACAGTGCACTCTCGAAATATATAAAATCATAAAAGCCAATAAATTTCTAATATTTTCCTTTGACCTGTCGTATATGTATTTTATCCATGTCCGATATTCTATAATTAGGTACAAGCTTAAATGAATGTTTTACCCCGCTAATTATTCTTACTAACTTAAGTACCATTTTCTTCAACGGTCCATGAACTAGTCACAAATGTTGAAGTTTAGTCATCGTTAAACACTGAGCTCAAATTTTAACCGTTGAACAGAAAATACCTATTTTTCAAGACGACGTTCTCAACATGAATTCTTATTCTTTACTTCGCTCATTCCCAAGTTTTTAACTTACCAAGATATTTGATCAATCAAATTGATCTCACACATTGATGAATCAAATAATCATGAAAATCACGAAAAGATATACATAATCCCATCAGAGATTTAGATGAAATACACGACGATCGAGTGGAATTTAATTCTCCGCAAAGTCATGCTATATAATTAAACTTGATACCTGGTCCATTCAATACACTTCAAGTGTACTAATGTCACATTTAACTATTTCTATGATAAAGACAAATCACGAACACGAGTAGTGAATCGATCAATACTACAACCTTCCATACAAAGTGTCAACCCTTATACATTGGTTGTGAGCAAATGTTTATGATCAAAATATAAGTTATGTTACACTGTGCTTCTTAACACAAGTACTCAACTTACATTTCACAAGTTATCATGGGCACTTTAATTCACATGCTCAATAATAAATGTATTGGGGAAATTGGAATGTTTTAATCCCAGTTTGTTGTAAAAAGATAAGAGATTAAACCACAATATGAAGTAATTGATCACAAGAACAATATAATTTGTAGAGTGAAGATTTAATTATAATATGGAGAGAAAATACAAAACTTATGTGTTTACAATAACTTATTCTAAATCATAATGCAGAGTCAACTATATATACGAAACAAATAGGGGACGTTCAAACCCTTATAATAGAGTTATATTTGAAGTCGGATGTAAAAAAAACGCAGTTCAAAATGAAAAATGAGACTAAAACAGCGTAGGGAGGCAGAACAATTGTCGGTGCCTCGTTTCTAACCCAAACTCCTTCCAATTACCAATGATGTTTTTCTTCATTCCAAAATCTTTTTCAAGTTCAACACAAATTCTTATTCCCAATGGGCTTGCAAATAGATTTTCAATTAGAATTCGTCAAGTACATTTGAATAAGATTTCACAATTGCATTTCAAATAGGATTTAGTTAATGTGCATTTTAATTAGAACTCTCAATTATTTTCAATAAAGAATTCGGGTCACACCCAAATTCTAACAAAATGAATGGAATAAATAAATAAAATCATAATTTATTTATTTTAAGTTATCATTTTAACACAGCAAAATATATTATATAATCACACAACCCAATATAAGCAACGACCAAGGTGCTGAGTGACAGAGAGCTCTTGCTTATGATTTTTTCACAATATGAGCTATTTCTTCTACATATTCATTTTCAACCACATTCACACAATAGAATATGTGAAAATTACAAATAACCAGATTTTTCAAGTTTTAATTTCAATACAAAAATTAGATGATAATTTGATATTTTAATTTAATAACCCAACCAAAATTTCAAAACCCTAATCATTTTTAATTTTTCATTTTCTCTCTATATTTCCATTCTCATTTCTCTCGTTATTGTGCCACCACCAGAGCACCGTTCGCACTGGGTCACGATGCCTCCGATTAGTCAGCATCTTCGACACGCAGCGACACATAGCGACGTGAGTTCGCACCGTTCGACGTTGCCAGAGCTAGATGAAGGCAAGATCGTGACGCCGTCGGTATCGATGATGTGAAGTGGCATCGCCACTTTCGCAGTGCGATGATGTGAACGTTGCAGAGGGGATTCTTCGCTGCCGCTGCTGCAGTTCGATGGTGATGGTGACGACACTACGATTGTGATCTGGTGGACTTGTGGATGTAGTTGCGGTGTGGTGGTTTTGTGGTTGTGGTGGTGTGGATTTGTGGAGGTCGTTGGTTTGCTATGTGATTGATAAGTGTAGTTTATACACTTATTCGAGGCCATAAATGATGATAATTTATTATCCTTTGAATAAATTCTACCTAATTTATGTTAAATTGAATATAATAGAAGAATTCGATCAAACACTATATTAGGTTATGAATTTTCAATTGAAAATTAAGTAGCATAATAGATGAAATTGTTATGCCCTGATATTTATCTAATATTTGAATCTTCATTCAACATTTTTTGCAAAATTTTGATATTTTCAAGTAACTAAAAGTAGTTAGAAAAAAAAATCACCAATATCATAATTCTTTATTGCTTTTATCAAATGAGAGTTAGAAAAATTAGATTAAGTCCTGAAATATAGTCCTCGTGGGAATGATATTTGGACTCAAAAGTCTATTATACTGCTTGTTACGATATCGTACACTTGCAATATAAAAAACGCAGCAGTGATTTGTGGAGATCGTGGTGGCCGCGACGATTTGGGAATTTTTTAGTGGGGTTGGTGGTTGCAGTGCAGTGTGGTGTGGTGGAAATGAAGATAGAGGATATGGTAGTTGTTGTGGTAGATGTGGTTGCGGTTTTGGATTGGTGGTGATTACGTTGGTAGTGTTGGTGGTGGTCGTGGCGATGACGGGGGCAACGATTATGGTAGGTTTGGGTATTTTTTGGTTGGTGGTGGTGATGACGGTGGTCTGGTATGGTGGAGATGGTGATTATGTTGGTAGTGTTGGTGGTGGTCGTGGCGATGACGGGGGCAACGATTATGGTAGGTTTGGGTATTTTTTGGTTGGTGGTGGTGGTGACGGTGGTCTGGTATGGTGGAGATGGTGGTCACAATGGTGAAAAGTGTAGTGGTGGTTGTGGTGGTCACGATGGTGGTGGAGTTGACGATAATGGATTTGAGGAGATGGTGATGGTACAAGCGACGGTGGTGGTTGTGTTTCTGGAGGCGATGTGGTGATCACAAATTGTTCTGTTGGTTGTGACCAATAAACAATAAGTGACTAATGAAATAATTTGTGGCCTAAAAATTTGTTAAGCTGTTACCAATAATTTGATAATGTGTGACCTAAAAATAATTTGTAACAAATTAATTTGATATTTTATGACCATTAAATAAGTTGTAGTTAATAAAATTTTTAATTTGTAACCGATAAATAAATTGTGACCTATAAAATATGTTATTTGTAACTGTGACGTCTGTAATTATGACTAATATATAATTGTGACCATAAATTATATAATATTATAACCCTAATATATTTAAATAATAAATAGTTTTAATTAATTATTCAATAAATAAAATTTAAATTAATATCTGATTTTTAAAAAGGTAAACATTATCTCTTATATTCGAAATATGTTATACTTAATGTCTTACTAATAAAAAAATTTCATAAAATATTCTTCACGTAAATTCGAAATATTTTCTTAATCGCACATTCTTAAAAAAATTATTATTCAAAACATTATTTTTGCCTGGCCATCAAATAGGGGTCTATTTTTGTTTCTTTTTTGTTATTTATTTATTTTTATAATGATTTTATTTCCAAATCACATACTTCAATAAACTCTAAGGCCCTGTTTGATAAGGCAAGTTTTCCATGCAAGATGGAATTTTTTTTTGCCATTTTCCACTTTTTAGAGTGTTTGATATGAAACATTTTACAGGTAATTGATTTTTCACATTTTCTTAGTTTGCCACATTTTCTTGCTTTTTGAGGTAAATCAATTCCCACCACTTTGGTGGGAATTAGTTTTCTAGGCAGCTTTTTATTATTTTTATATTTTTTTGACAATGAAAACAAATTATATCTCCAATTGTAACAAATTATATTCCTTTAATGAACAATTTTCATGGAAAATAAAGTCAAACGAACACCAAAATCAATATTTTTCAGGTGTAAAATTATGCCAATCAAATACAATAATTAATAATTTTCAATAAAATAAGTTTTAGATAATTCTATTTCATAGAATTCATTTTTTTCCATCCAAATTATATTCTTATAATCAAACGGACCTAAATATCATCTACTATCCATTTATAAATTAAGCGCCGTTTGAGTGTCTTTCTTCCCATATTTTAATAAAAAATTCGTACGTAATAATAATTTACAGCTAGCCCAGCTGCAATATTTGACAATCTCACAAGCAGATGTCTTTTTCTATAGGTAAATCTCCAAAATACTCTTACCCATGCTACAATTAAGGGGCAAAATAGTCCTCTCATCAAAAATTTTAATTGATTTGTGAGAAACAAGTCAACAATGGCTGCAACCCTTATTCCCTTCACGTTTTTCATTATAAAACACTAAAGTATATTTCTTCAAAATTTATTTTCAATCAAATATCTTTTAATAAAAATATTTTTCCTCACATCAAAATTTTTTATTATTTTTTAATCACATATTTATCATCATATCACTATTTAATATACAATCATTTCTCAATAATATCCATCAAATACACCCTAATTCGATAAAATAAGCTGCCAAAACAAGTGCTAAATCGTTTATAATAATTTCAAACTAGTGGAATGCACATACATTGGGATGAGAATTGGAACAAATTGTTCGCTGCTCGACTAGACTTGAAAACGACTCATTTGATAAGCCTAAAATCCCGATTGAGCTGCTCGCCGGGAGCGGCGAAGCGCTGAAGCGGCTTGTTCATATTCAAGGAGACAGACGGCTGCTTGAATTTCAATTTGAAACTTTTTATTATTATTCTTTATCTTTTATAATATAGAAATAAATATTGATATAAATTAAAAATTCAAGATAATCAACTGGCGAGTAAATTCGACTCAACTTGTCTAACCCACAGAAAACCAATGTGACAAGTAGAGTCGAGCCAAAAAATTTCAAGGGGAGTTGACCCACGTTCAGCTCGAGTTAGTGGTCCCCATTTCTTACAATATCCAGCTTGTCAACCTAATAGTGCCACATATCAACCGTAAACCCCGAAATCCCAATCTAACGGACAAACAAAAGCCAAGTCATGGATCCGCAAGACACTGCAATCAGCCAATGGGAATCCACCATTACTGTATATAAACAAATCGCCTCCCGTTCCCTTCCTCCACCAATCCAAAGCGCCTTCTAATTGTCATTCAGTTCGTCTGTTCATTCCTTCCTTCATTCATTCTCAATGGCACCGAAGGCAGAGAAAAAGCCGGCAGAGAAGAAGCCGGTGACGGCGGAGAAGAAGCCACCGAAGGCGGAGAAGAAGATCTCGAAGGAAGGCGGCCCCAGTGCCGATGTTAAGAAGAAGAAAAAGATTAAGAAGAGCATCGAAACATACAAAATCTATATATTCAAGGTTCTGAAGCAGGTGCATCCGGACGTTGGAATTTCCGGTAAGGCCATGGGAATCATGAACAGTTTCATCAATGACATTTTTGAGAAGCTCGCAATGGAATCGTCGCGATTGGCTCGCTACAACAAGAAACCTACGATCACTTCTCGCGAGATCCAGACTGCTGTAAGGCTTGTTTTGCCGGGTGAGTTGGCGAAACATGCGGTTTCTGAAGGTACCAAAGCTGTTACGAAATTTACAAGTTCTTAGAATAACAATAATGTTTATCTCTCACTGTTGTTGATCGGAGAAATTATAGAGTTCAGTTGATCTGTTTTTATTTCATTTTTTGAACTGATCTGTAATGGAATTAGGTTTATTAATGGAATTGATTCGCCAATTTTAAAGAAAATACAATAAAACTAATTGCCTCAATTCCAAGCATTATGCAGTAATTAATCAAATGACAATGACTTCATATTCAATACTATGTACTGTGAGGAGTTTCTCTGAGTTCAATTACATTGAAAACCATGTCACTATTTTGTATAAAATGAAAAGTAGATGATTCGTAGAACATCACTCACACACAGAACACCATCTTAAGAATCAAAGTACCTGCCTAAAGAAAATTGATGACCATTAGGGGTGTCACTCGTTTTGAAGACTCGACTCCGAGCTAACCAGAAACAATTCACTTGTTACTTGTTTGGTAATAGAGTTTTAGAAGAAAAAATACTAAATTCTTGTCAATTGTACTGATAGTGAGTATCAAATGTGCCCTTACAGCACAAATATTTGTACTAAACGTGCTGATAGTAAAACTATATGCAGAAACTGATGTCTCTCTCATCTAGCACCTGCTCATGATTTGCATACATTGATAAAATGCATTTTTGAAAAGTGTCTAACCATTATGATGAATAAACTGGGAAGGATAATATTGCTAAAAGAAAGAAACAAATAGCACAAGTGAACTAATTTAAAGGCTAGAAGTCTGATCTTTGTAAATTATTCTGAAATAAAGAGAGTAATTCTCTGTTATCTTGCTTAGTTTTTTTTTTTTTTGGCTGCATATCAGTGCTTTCTTATAAAAAGAACCAGGGCTTAGATTGTTGGCATTTTTATTATAATATGTAAATCTTGGGAGAGTTCTCCATGTTCTTTTGATCCCAAATTCGTATTTCTCAATATTCGATTGAATCAACAAGTATTGATAGGTACATGCTCAATATTCCTTTGGAATCAACTAGCTCCGTTTTGTGTTAGTACTATTTCATGCATCACGAGCATATTGCATAAAACCTGTTTTGTAAAGTGGAATGACAAGAAACAATTGTATCAGTTCTTCATGATGTCAAAATTAATTTGAGCTTCATGCTGATGTAATTGTCCAGGTTCATGATCCATTGTGCATCGAAACTTAGCCCCTATTTGGTAGTGATTTTAATTCAAGTCAAAGTCAATTCAATTTTAATCACATATTTCATAGGACCCACAATTTTCAACCACACATTTCGTCAACTTTTATCAAAATCTACTAAAAATCTGGTTTTAATTTTCACCATACATGGGCTTAATTTTATAATCTTTATACAGTAGCAGTCTTCCAAACAGGCAGACCATATATTAAAAATTGCATTGACAAACAAACATTTGTTACTTTATATTAATTCAACATTGTAAAAGTAGTAAATGTAGTTTTTTCATGATCATCATAATATAGTATAGATCACAGTTTGAGAAGTAGTAATATGAGCTTCATGGTTCACCCATTGATTGCTAGATGTGAACGAACTAGCGTCGTAAGTTCTCCACTATGTAGTCTGCATACAGGTTCCTGCACATGAAGAAAAATATGTACCCAGTCAAACAACTACTGGCAACATCCAAAATTACAAGGGCAATACATCAAGTGACAAATGACAAAATTGTGGCCAGTCCATTGTGTGTCCATGATCATGCGATGATATCAATGATCTTCAAATAAAAGCCACTTGATTATAGGCAAAAAAATTGTCAAAAAGACTGACAATGAGTTGTAGAGCTATATTTACTGCAGTAGCAAATAGTACATGCATCGTCAAAAATAGTGAAACACGAAAGTGGAAGATATTTTCGAGTTTGCATATGTTAAGCTGAATGTACACCTTTTTGAATGAATGTTATACTTAGAGGGTGTTTGGCATGGATTAAAATTAGATTTTTAATGGATTGTGATAGAAGTTTTTGAAATGTGTGGTTGAAAAGATGTAGTTAATATTGCTTGTTTGACTTAGACTTAGATTAAAATCAGATTTTAATGATTTTAATCTGGCCCAAACAGTAGGAAAGTGAAGTTACGTAATTTAATTTTCTTTGCATGTTTCCTCTTATAAATCTATAGTAAAGCAAAAATGTTGCCTGTTTATAGTTGTTTTTAGCAACATCTTGCATTGCAATGTTTAACTCATATTTTGAAACGGGAAAAAGGGAATGAATGATGTTCATCACCACTTACATGGAATGCTGTATAGCTTCATAGGCCTTGGTTGCTGGCAGAAAATCATCAACTGCAACATCCTTGTTCTCATTTTTCTTGTCTGATCAAGTGTTAAGAGAATATTCAGATTGTCGATATTGAAGATGCTGCCCATTCAAAACAGCCTAATAATGAAATAAGAACTTTTCCGCAAAATAGAAAGTTTATGCTATATAGGATTTAAGTTCTATTTTGAAAGGATACAATCTTCAAAGAATCGGCGAATTTCAGCCAAACGGTGGGGTGGAAGCTCTTTAATGTCTGTGTAGTGTCGATATTCAGGGTCATCAGCACAAACAGCTATTATTTTGTCATCTTGCTCTCCCTGTGTTCCAAAGCAAACTCATATTTCTCTGAACAATAAAATGATACTATTTACATGTAAGATATAAAATGTACTTGATCAATCATGGGCATTAGGCCTATTGCTTTTGCCCTGAGAAAGCACCCTGGAACAACTGGTTCCTGTTTATGCATCCAAATAGTTAGGCTCAGGAAAAAGTTGCATACAAGAAAAAACAATGTCATTGAAAGTTGAAAACGTTTCAGAACTTCACAGTTTCAGAAGGGGTAGAAACTATCCGTAGCTATTTTACTAGTCTAAAGCCAAACAGCAAAGTTCAGATACAAAATTTAGGATTGCAAGTTTGAAGTTTCAAATACATCCATGTGTGCAGCATAGAAGCAGGCAAAAATTAATATTACTTTTAAGTTTTTTTAAGCCCCATTTTTGGGGAAAATATATTTTGTAACAGTGATTTTTGGGAGAGTGTGGTTTAAAAGTAGAAAAAAGAGTTTGGATTTACATGTAAAATTATTTTATCTTGAGAACGTGTGGTTGAAAATGGATTTGGGGAAAAATGAATTTTTATAGAACGGGGCTCAAACAGGGGATTGGTCAGATGCATAAATTTTTCTACGTGACATCTATGTTGAGCTCGGATACAAATTTGTATTTTTACACACACCTTTAGTCTTGCACATTATCTTCTGAAGTTTTCTTTTCTTAGGAAGATACTTTATGCATTCATCTTGATAGCTATTCAGTCGCTAAAATTTGAAAATTATCCCAGGTATAAGGTATACTTGTCACATACATCTTAACAAATTATTGCAGTTTTACATTCACAAATCACAAATATTTAGAGTCTTGCTAATAGTATGAAAATTCTAGATAAAGTGCATACCTGCATGATAACCAATACATCCATAGGGTCATTGTCCTCACATAGAGTACGGGGAATGAAACCATAGTTATGGGGGTATACAACCGATGAGTAAAGAACACGATCAACCTGCAGTAGCATAAGCATTTCAGAACTCACAACTATTTTATTACAGCTTGCAGTAGAAGTTTATGCGCCAGGTACCTTGATTAGACCAGTTTTCTTGTCAAGTTCATATTTCACCTTACTTCCCTTACTAATCTCAACCACCTGCAGGGATTAATTCAGTTTATTTAAATATAAAATAGACACGTCCTCCACAACTTAATCAATCGGGAAGAGGGTAAGACAAGCAGCAAACTCGTCTCAGCTCCAAAATGAATAACGGTCATATTGTTGGAGAATGTACGGTAAAAAATGAAGGAAAAGTTTTTGGGTTGCGTGTAATATTATTTTATTAAAGAATGTGTGGTTGAAAAGAAGAGAGAAAAATGTATTTTGAAAAAAATAGGAATCAAACAAGATCTATAAAAGAGAAAAAAGGGGATCACAGAGGAGGATCAAAATTATCATAGAATGCAATCAAAGCAAAAATAAAAAAATTGAAGATTTGATCGAGTGAAATAGCATTACATTATTTCACGAGTCAGCTTGGGAAAAGCTTAGACAATTTCAGTCAGGCAAGTTACATGTTACTCAAGGGTTATAAGTTCAAGCCTAAAAGCAGACTGGCATGCTTATCAAGTAAGATTATTTCATCTAAAATGTTATGAATTACCACCTGTTTTACCGTAAAATGACATTCACATTTACTCAAGCTGAAATTATAGAATCATAGAGAATTTTTCAACTTAAGTTAGTTTCTCTATTTTAGACCAACGATAAATAATGTAAAGAGTTAGAGAGAGTTCAATATCCTCACACAGTTGAAAACTGTTGGGGTTCCAGGTCCTGCAAATAATAACAAAGACATATTAAGCTCTAGCAGGCTAGTCTAGATATTACAATGAAGATGTAGTAATTGTTATTTACCTATCTCAAGATCATGCCAAGGATGGGCAGCAACTGTTTTCCTGCTCATGGAGGAGAGTATCCTTTCATTAAGAGGTGGATGTGATGACTTCTGAGGGTAGAGAGCTTTATTTGGTGTCTCAATAGGTGGTGCCATAACTCCAAGCTGCATATCAGGACATGGAATAAACGTGTCTCCTCAATATAAAAATCACATAGGAATTGAAGGGATGGGGAATGAAGAATAAAAGATATTCGTAGTAGATTAGGAATAAAGATAGTTTGATTTAGATCAGCTCATTTCAGTTTATTATAGTTTTCTAAAAAGAGGGTCTATGCAATGTAATACTTGAACTTGACTGTTGATTACAAACACATGTTCTCCCTCTCTAACATGTGCTTCTCTTTTCTTCTTTTTCCTTTCCCTTTCCCTTTCTTTTTTAATTCTAGTTCTTTGTTCATTGAATTCTTCGTCATAAAGCCTCTTTCATTTTCAAAACCATATGCACTTACAATCTAATGCTAATAAGAAAAATAGCATGTCACAAAAAAGGAACCAATCAAACAAACTTCAGGTTTGCAGTGGAACAGGTGAAGTAAAAAGAAGAGAACTATCTATAAAATAGGCATGCTCTATGGAGAAGAAGCTATAACTTAAAATTACAACCAGAACAAATTTCTACCCACACACATCAATAGATTACAAAATCATCTACATATCGAATAAATAGGTTTTCATTGCATAGTTTATGAAGCAGCAATAGGAAAATTTTGAAAATCCTTAAATTGAAATGTTGAAATTGGTGGAAAAATCCTTAATTGCAGAGAATAGATATAATTACTTAGATATAGGTGATTGATTGCATTGCCATTTTCATTTATTACCTTATGTATACCATGACTGGAATATGTAGCAGGCCATATATGATAGTAAATTAATATACACATTGTGAATTAATATACAAGGATTAATAATTTTTCTCCTCAAAATCATGTGTGCACATGTTAACGCTTTGACAGATAAAAGTTGAACCCCGTCTACACACGAGGACGTGTTGAAAACAAAATTAAAATGAATAACATGTGGCCTCACTTACATGTTAAGTTTTTACATCAAGTGATTCACAAAATTCAATAATCATTATTTAACTTTGCAATCCAGATTGGGCATTTAATCTACTTTATATGATAAGCAGGCACAAGCACAAATTGTCTGTGTGGTGATATACACACAATTGGGTATCTGTTTTAGTCAAGAAGAAGAACAAAATATTCTAATAGAACTGTAACAACACTATTGTTAATTATTTAACCTCATTCCAACACAAAATGAAATAAACCGTACAAGACCACAAGTCAAAAGGCTCATTATAAATTTTTTTAGGTTCATTTGTCGTAATAAAATATGAAAAACTTGTACCATCAAAAAAAAAAAAAATTAGATATAATCAAAACATTTGTAAGTCTGCATAACATAAAATTAAATAATCAAGTCCTAAACTTAACATAAATGCTTAGACTCGGACTTTGAGGAATATTTGTTATCAATTAAAATTTACAAAAGATTAGTAGCAGACTCGTATCTTTGTCAAGTGAACCTGAACCATGTGCGAGCCCATGATAAAATAAGCAAACATTTGTGATGCGAAGCTTTATAATTAGTATCGTGTAAACAACGAGCAAATGTACATAACTGGTGACTGGTTCCACCAGCTATTTCACATGAGCAGAAATCGTTATCAAAGCACACGTGAATATGAATGTAAAGCATAACTTCATAACCAATGAATGAGGAACACGTGGACATGTGAATAAAAAGTAAAAAAGGTAACAGAATCAGTTAGAAGCTCACTAATCAATGGTTGCCACATGGTATAAACACGAAGGACGTAAAAATCTATAAATAGAGATAGTTGAGATAGTTAAGAAAGTAACCTCCTTTTAAATAACCATTTTTGTTCTTGCTCCTGTTTGAGCATAGAATCAATGAGTTTATATGGAAAAAGTCCTGACTAGGTAAGTGGATTTTGTTGATCATAATTTTCAACAACTATTTGGTTAGAAAAAGGGAAAAAAATGCTTACAATCGTCTGGGGAGAAAGTCTTGAAATCAAACAAACTATAAACTCTTTTTTGTACAAAAATAGCAAACAACTAGTTTTATGTTGCTATAAGACGTTATTCATAAGCAAACAAAACTATTAATAAGTATTCGAACAATAAATCGAAAAAATGATGGCAAAAGCCTAAGACAGAGCACTCTTAAAGGAGAAGAAAACAGCTGCCATGATTTGCACTCCAATCACAAATGGTCCACAATGGGATCACACATATGAGCTGCAAACTAAAGATTATAAAATTCCACATATTTACAAGTGTGCAAAGGGGAGTATTTTTGCTAGTATAATTAAAAATAAATAAATAATGAGTTATACATAGAAAGAACGCTCGCTTATGCAGGTGAACTTAGACCGTTCGTGAATATGAAAATATCTATAAAAATCGAACAAATTAAGCCTAAATACAAAACAGAAATTCTTTAACTAAAGACGTGTGAGCATACATCGATCAAGAAGTGCTATAATTTCGTCCTGCTGCAACTAATGCTTGACGAGAACCAAAAATTTCACTCAAGTATAAACAAAATCGTCGGAAACAAAGAGTACATATGCAGAAAAGAGTGCGCAAAACAGCGTGAAACAGAAGGAAAACAAAAATCCCAGAAAGGTGGAATGAAACGTACCTAAAATGATTAAAATAGAGAAAACAGAGAGCGTCGGAAACAGAGTTCAGATCTCGAAGAGAAAATTCAACGTAAAGACGAAGACAAGTTCAGTGTATTTATAGACGCATTTACATTTTGAGAGAGAGAGAGAGAGAGAGAGAGAGAGCGGTTGAGTAAACGAAAAACTATCGTGAGTATGGGAGTGTTTCAGTCTGTTTCAAGTCATCTCATTACTTGCCATTAAAGGAGGCTATCAATTATCGTATGAGCCGGGGGAAAAGGAGAAAATGAAATTGAATTTCTTTCCAATTTCGAGAATGCACTGTCACGGAAATTGCAAAGGTCAACAGATACGAATGGACCAGAAGAGAATATCCTAAGCCTTTGTTTGGGCTCTATTTTTCCAAATTATAACGTGGAGAATAATAATTTCTTGAAAAACGCGTGATTAAAAAAACGAATTTTTTTAAAAGTTTATATATAACATTATTTTATAAAAAAATGTGTAGTTGATAAGAAGAGATAAAAATGAATTTTAATTTAGTGGGTCAAATATGAGCTAAATCAATTGAAAGAGATGGGAAATTATAAGGATTTACGAAAACATGTGTGGCTTTTAGTTCAGATGTCGATTTAAGCGAGTGAGTAGAATTTAAAAGCTTTTTTTGATTTTCTATAGTTTTGTCGAGGTGAAGATGTCATCGTTTCCGTTTTAGCTTTTTTCTATTTTGAGTCGGTTTAAGAGTATTTTCCTCATTTTGCAGTATTTTAGTTCCATTTTGATTTGTTTTGTAATTTCCTAATTTATTTGAATTTGTTTAGTGAATTATGGTTTCGCTTTGGTTATTATTCATTTTTTACTCTTTAAATATGTGTTTAAGGATTTGAAAAACTCTACAATCGTTTTTTATTAACAATATTACATTTTTTTTCGTTAATTGGTGGATTTCAATATTTCTCATATTGTTCGAACGAAATTCGAGTAACAAGTTCGTATGTTATGAATAAGATCATTTTACCGTTATTCACATTTTTGTAATGTGTCATCACTTTTACTATGTTTGACCCCATTTTGCCATTTGAGTCACATTCTCCATTTTTTTTTTTCAAATTTATTTTCAAATACAAATTTTCTCAAAAAAAATTTTTTTACTCATAATCCTAAAATTTTCCCTATATTTTTTAATAAAGCTGATGTGGCCCTGTCCATATAGCATCTCTCTATATTTTAATGCACATTCTCCAAATAAAACATTGTTATAAATTTTATTATTTCAAAAAAACCAAAAAAAAAAAAAAGACTCAAATAGAGCATTTTGGGGAAAGATTTGTAATAGTATTTTCGTGTAGAAAATGTGATTAAAAAGTTTGAAAAATTTGTGAGTTTACATGTAAATTTGTTTCATTAATAAAATGTGATTGAAATGAATTTGTGGAAAAATTAATTTTTAGAGAACAAAGCTCGGCTTAATTTATAGTGCTTGTGTTATATTACAAACTTCCTCTTGTTTCATAGGAAACTATTTTGTTAGATTAAGTCTACGTTTGATGGAGATTAAAAATTAGATTTTCAGTAAATTATGATAAATGTTAATAAAATATGTTGTTGAAAAATTATAATTTACACAAAATAAGTTGCTAAGATTAATTATTAACTTAGTTTGTATTTTAATCACTACATGTGCTAAACTTTATATATATTCTTTAGAAAAATAATACAAATTACACATTTGTTTGATTCTCATTATTTCCAAAATATATTTTTATCTTTCTTATTTTTAACCATACATTATTCCATAAATAATAGTACACGCAAATTCAAAATTTTTCTCTATCTTTAATCATACATTTTCCATTAATCAACTATTACAAAATGCATTATTCTCTAAAAATGGGACTCAAATAAAATAAGTAAATTAATGTGATTAACATCTAAATTATGTCGAAGAAGCTCTTATGTAACGTGTCAATTTTATATTTTATGCTTTATTTTGAGCAAATCAACTACAAATAATTGTACAAAATTTCATCTAGATATTCACAATGACATTTTAGATACATCAACCTCATCTTGCGTGCTATATTACTTAAAAGTGATAAGGGATAAGGGGGTGTAAAATAAGAGAAATTTTTAAACTTTGGAAGTATTTTTTTTTTAATTTCTATAATTTTTTCGAAACATAATTTCTATAATTTTTTGTCATTTGTGAAATTAAAGAAAAGGGAAATTGAGAAAGATATCAGATTTCAACGACCGACTAGGAAAAAATATATGGAAATGGCCGGTTGACCCGCTCATATTTCTATATTGGCATTTGACCAGTTAGAAAAGGTTTGTTTGAAATAGCATATATTTACCGAATGCCGTTTTTACTCCCATATGGAAAACGAGAATTGAGAGGAAAAAATAAAAAAACTCACATAGTCTCTAACAGTCAAATATAATCGAAATTGCTATCCTTGCAGTCCGACCACTATACAACCAAGTCACCGACAGTATTATCTTCAACAAGATTAGTTTTTTTGTGGATTATGAGATTGATTTTTCATTTATGATGTTTGAAAATTTTATGGATTTTATGATATTTATAATGTTTATTTTTTATTATTTATGTAGATTATTGAGTATAGTAGTGATTTAAGCGTTGAATATGTCAAAAAATAACTTAGTCTTGCCGAAAATGACAATTTCGATGAGAGAGCGACCGTTCGGACAACTTAAGAGTCGCCAAATTGGACCCAACCGTTAACAATCGGCCTAGCGACTGCCTGGGTCGTTTAACAGTTAGCCCATATATTTTTTTTTAAATTTACAAATTAAGAAATTTTAATTCTTTTTATAAATTAAATAAATACATTTAAATTGAAAATTACCAAATTATCATTTTTTTTAAAGTATGTTTGATAGATATTATTGAGGAAATAATGTATTTTAAATAGTGATATGATAGAAAATATGTGGTAAAAAGTAAGAAAAAGTTATTGATGTGATGAAAATATTATTTTATTGAAAAATGTGTGATAGAAAATGAGTTTTGAAAAAATGTATTTTTAAATAATGTGTGTCAAACATGGCTTTATTTTTTTTAAAAATTAAAAATTCCTTTTAATTTAATATTCTTTTTAAATAAATCTTTAATTTTTTTAATTTTAATTAAATAATATTTATATTCTTTATTTAATTTTTACAATTTCCTTTTGTTTAATTTTTTTTATCATAATTTTTATAGTAATCATTTAAAAAAACTCCTTAATTGTTTTCTTCTTATTAAAAAATTTAATTTATTTTTTTAATTTAAAATACTTTATAATATCCTTGCTTTATTTTTTATATTTTTATAATTTTATTTTATTTTTTTCTTTTTGGTCATTAATTTGTATTTAATTTATTATTATTATTTTCTTAATTTTGTTTGTAAATTTCTTAATTTTATTATTATTATTGCATCGATCTTTTTTCATTTTGAAGTTGTTGGCGACATCGATGCCTTCAACAACTATCCGTAAGGATGGAGATATTTTGAAGACACTGTACACGTCTTCACCATCTCACATTCGAAGCCCAAAGGTTTTTGTGTAAGTACGATACTTATAGATTATTCCTAACAGTGCAGGTAAATGTTTAACATAATCAACGTGAAAATAAATTTTATACTAAATGTATATATAATAATTGTATGCAATAATTGTATGTATTGCAGATATGGACATATGAGACTGTCTCTCTTTTTGTACTCGGTTTGCGAGGCGAGGGGAGATATGCTGTCATCGGATGCATCATTGGCGAGCATCCTGAACAGAAGTTAATCCATCCGGCAGACAGTTATTAATTTTCATCGACGACCTTCAGATAAATATTATACATTGGCGATTTATATTGTATGTTCTTTTAAAATCTTAACACATGATCATTAACTATTGAAATGTTAATATGTCAGCTTGAAGTCCAAAATGAGTTCACGTCATTGACAGAGGAGAGGGTCGAGGTTTGTGTGTGAATTAGCCATTCTGCATACTCAAGACAATCAGATGTCCAATTCCATCCTGAATCGAGATTGAGTATGTGCATTGAATATAATTTGTTGATTACTATTTTGTATGTGTTGGCATATTTTGATTAAGTTAATAATTTTTAAAGTTTTTATTTGTGTAAGAGTGCAGTACAGTTGATTGACGATCACCTTCGTCGATGAGATTACCTCAGGGATCAGCTCCGTCGATGAGATCTCCTTCTCCTCCATCCATACACATCTCCCGTAGATTTACTGTACACGATTAGAGTCATTATTTTGATAATCTGTATGTCCGCTCGAGTGGATTTATGATAGAGAAGGTGGGCGCGTTACGACAAGAGTTGAAAGATGAGGTGTGTGCGCTATGAGAGGAGTTAAGGACACTGCGACGAGAGTTGATAAACGAGGTATCATATTTATGACATGATGTTACAGTGTTACGGGGCCATATAGTAGACCTTTGGGATGAGATTACAGCGCTCTAAGGCGATATAGCGATAGACGAGGAGGTGATAGACGATGTGATGAAGATTGGGGTCATACACCGTTGTGGATAGATGATGGTACATTAGAATCATTTTTGTTATCCGTGGAGTGTGAGGGGGTGGCCCTTATAGGAACAGGAGAGGTGGCGAAGAAGGAGATAACGAATGAGGTAGCCCCGATGACAAAGAATGTGGCGGCCCCGGAGCGGAGGAGATGGCTGATGAGGAGAGGTCCATTGTGACATAGAGTAAAAAGCGTGTTGTTGACGTGCATAAGTAGGTGATAGGCCTAGATTGCCGTCACAGTACGTCGTTTCTCCCTTCATTGCTGAAGAGAAGAGGTGGACGTTCGTCGATGAGACGTACCACAATCTCTTTTGGGAGGTGGATCATGCCAATTGGAAAGCATTCGAGACAGAGTGAAAAAGAATTATGCCCGGGTAGTATTTTATGATTTTAGTAAAGTACGCTACGCTAACTCATCTATACTTCTTTTAACATTTTTTTTCTGTTTCTTATTTCAAAACTAGCCATACTATAACTCAAAGAACGATCTTGGATGCTTATAATTGATTTCATGACATCGCGATTTCGAGAACTGACTCGTCGATGATGTAAGTGTAATATTGCAATTATTATTTATTATGTATACATAATTTTTTATTTATTAAATGAAATAACATCCTTTTTTTATTGGTGCGTCCTGATGTAGCACATCAACCTGGCTATAGACTTGTTGCGACATCGGGTTCAAAAATATTCGAGATCATTGGACATTCAAGGTTGAGTTATATTGAGCACCGAATTCCTACGTGTCATTACCATTGAGTATCAGTAGCTCCAACTTATAGGTAATGAGTAAACAATACCCGAATATATGCTCTAGTGGGTTATGGGGATGTGGTCGAATGTTGGGGAAAAGTCATGAGAGGGTTGTACGCATATATACATTTCAGTGATCGCGAATCATCATTGCTTTGTCGTGGAGATCGTCTTTGCTGATTCCACTATATAGGTGTACGACTCCAATAATTTCTCTCTAACACGGTGAGTTCGAGCTTAACTTGGAGTCAGTGGTTGTGATCGTTCCTTTAATAACTAGATGAGCGGGGTTGATTGTATATGATAGACTAACCATCGTGCGGGACATGACGACGATGAGAATAGTAAGTATTTATAATTTTTTAAATTTGAAAACTTGATTTTTAGCTACACGATACCGAACTAACACATTATTATATGAGCAATTGTAGCATGTTCACAGTAAAATATTGTTCATTTAACACCGATACCATACACATTCATCTAATTATCATTTAGGAAAATTCAATTTGTACAAAATTGGCGAGTATACCCTATTAATTTGCACCGCCACACCTATGGGGACTAGGAAACCCTCCGGATAGATGATATTCTAGACGTACGTGAACGTTTAGGATTATACAGTTCAATTTCGGGTGGTAACAAACTATTAAGTGGGAGAATATGATTGAGAACTTCACTCGACTTCATTTGTAGAGGAAATATAGTCCCAACATACGATACTCTCAAATAATTAGTCGTGTAATAAGGAAAGTATAAGGTTCTCGCTACAAAGTCTTTATATATAGCCAATGTGGCTGCATGCTTACACAAAAAACTCTCCAACTGAAATCGACTATAAGTGCAAGTGTTATCTGTCAAATCCACCATGTATGCGATATTACATGCACATTTCACAGAGAAACGCAACTTATCTAGTGGTTCCACATTCAACTTCCTCGTAACCTCTGCAGTTTTGAAGAGTTTATCCTCTTAAATTGGTGCTAGCACACTCGTGCAACTCAATGATTCCGCATGTCAGTCGTGACCACTACTGCAGTTTATTACGAATGTTTTTACTTATTGCAATGATTGGTAACTCTCGATCTTTTTTGAATAATGCATTGAGAAATTCTGTATGGTTTGACGTCATCATGTTGTATCGACATTCTGAAAACTGTGAGCGCCCCCAACGTTCAATCTTTATTTTTGTTAGATACTCCCATACTTGAAATTATTTACTTCTTATTTCAACCATAAACTTATTACACTCTTCAACGCTGTAAATTTCAGCCTCTCTCCTGAACAATAGAATGATACATTTGCCTCGATACCCAGATTTCGAGTTGCCTTGTATATGGTAAATCTGTTAAAAAAATTATCTACATATTAATCTATATTGAAACAAGTTTTATCTATTAAAAACGTATATTAATTTAACGAAAACGAAATTAAATATACGTAAATCTACTTACCATTCGAAGTTACTGATATAAAAAAATATTTTCTTATTCGGCGTTCGATAAATTTCTGAAAATTCGAGGTCGAAACATGCGAAAGATGATAGAGTTTTTATCTATACTAAATAAACAAATTTTGAATTTTTAAGTAAAAAGTGTTTAATTTTTACTTGTTAACTTAAATGATAGTATTGGTATTTAATTAAGACGATATTTTATAATTGTATAACACATTCAACATATTAGTTTAAGTGCATCTTTGTTTTTAACCTTCAAAAGATTAGGGATGGCAACGGGGCGGGGCGGGGCGGGGCGGGCTCCCCCGCCCCGTTACCCGTTTAAGGCAATGCGGGACGAGGTTCTTGTCCCGTTTACTACCCCGTTTAATTTTAATTTTAATTTTTTTTAGTTTTTGATAATTTATTTTTATTGCTCATATTCATTATACTTAAACAAATAATTTTAATTATTATTTTATATTAGAACTAATGAAATTTCTAATTTAAAGTATTGAATTCTAAAAAAATAAAAATAATAAAATAAAAATTAAACAGAACAGGACAGGGCAGGGCAGGACAGGACGAGGCGATGTGGGCGCCCGTTACCCGTCCTCGCCCCGAACCCGTCACGGAGAAAAATTCCCCGTCCCGATACCCAATTAATCGAGTTAACCCACCCCATTGGAGCGAGGTCCCGTGGATATTGAATTTGTAGAACTTTTTTTGCCATCACTCACCGTCAAAATATGTAATTGTTGACCAAGCCATTTTTATATTTTTTTCTCCAATTATTAGATCCTTTTGCTTTCCAATCTGGTAATTTTCATATGTTTCTTGTCTATCTTTTATTATGTACAGTTTCAATTTCTAAATATCTGCACAATACTTGATTAGTTGAATTATAGGGTTTGCTTTTCAAGGAAAAAATCAAATCAAATCAAATGGCCGCTCCACCCGCTAGAGCTCGAGCCGATTACGATTATCTCATTAAACTCCTGTTGATCGGCGATAGCGGTATGTATTTTGGGAATGTAAACACTCATACGCACTTGTTCGGATGAGTAGGTTTTGAATAATTTATTGTAAGATTCGAAATTTGTTTATGTTTTATTTTTTTGTCATATTTGTGAAATGATTTTGCTGCTGCTTTAATTTTACGTAAAATGCTCACGTTGTCATGGAAGTGGATGTGCTTTTTGTTTATGGAAATGAAATGGTCAAATAGTATTTTCAGTTTTTGTGTGTGATACAGATTTTGCGTGGGGGAATGCATTTGTATTGTCAATTGTGTGACGTGCTTTTAATGAAAAGGCATGTTTGGGTGGCTAATTAGCATAGTATCGCAAAATTTGTTTTTGGTGAGGTTAAATTTGTCAAAAGCACGTGTTTGCTTATGATTCCATGTGTTTAGTTACTTGAAATTGTGTTTTGAGATGATTTTTCATTTTAGGCATTTTGTCGATTCAGTAGCTTTTTGATCTGCAAATAAGTGTAAATTTTAAAGGATTTGAGCTGAGAAAAAGAAATGAGCCATGAGAAATTTATAGTAGTATAAGGATAAGATACTGATGGAGCTGCAGTGCATGCTAATAAGTGTTTTAGAGAAAGCTGATTAAAATTACTTAAAGGTTAATGATTGACATCTTCATATCAGTCAAGCTGGAATCTGACCAAATATTTTAAACTACTTGATCAGGCTTGAGGGATATTAATATACTATGACCCGTTCGATGTTGCATGTCTCTGAGGTTAACTCTTTTAACCCATAAATGTTAGAAAGCAGTGCTCTTGATCACTAGTAGGGTCAGTGATGTTTCACAGCTATTGAAAAGTGTTGGTTCAATTCTGTGAAACTTTCTAGGCTGAATGAATGATGATTTACTCCTCATTTTGATTTTCTTTTCCTAGTCTAGTTCAATCTGTTAATGGTAGTTTATTTCATAGAATTTGCAGGTTTGAAATTAGGAATTTCAATAATCTTCACATGATAATACTATATTTTCAGGTGTGGGTAAGAGTTGCCTTCTTTTACGTTTCTCTGATGGTTCTTTCACCACCAGTTTCATTACCACCATTGGGTATGTCTATTTGAAATAAAAAAATGTAATATTTCGGTATGGCTTCACAACATTCTTGTGCTAGCCTCCTTAGATTTGAACTTATTGTACAGCATTGATTTCAAGATAAGGACCATAGAGCTGGATGGGAAACGGATCAAACTGCAAATTTGGGATACTGCTGGGCAAGAGCGATTCAGAACTATCACGACTGGTATGCGCATGACCATGGAAAAATATCCTATCCCCCTTCTCTGTACATGAGCTAAGAGAATTCACTACTCTGTTGCACATTTTTATTTTTCAAATGGTGCATGAATATTCTCTATAGCTGCATTGATATGCTTGAGATGGATTGATTTCATAGAAATTTGATGGCATGAGGTACCTATATTGATTAAGTACATCCACCCAAAATAAATAAATCCCATATCACTTAAGAATTCAACTTCTGGATGTTGATAGAAATGGAATTCTATTCTTGTGTATCAGGAAAATATAACTTGTTTCTCATTGACATTGCATTGCAATTTGTTAATTGTTCTTTCAGTTTTCTCTTTAATTTTGAAGCACAATTTCATCAGAATGCTATTTTTTTATTATTTTTTTAAAATTAAACATATATTTGCGTTTTAAGAAGAAAATCTTACTGTAACTAGCTTCAAGAGAATATCTCAAAACTATTAGATGAAGTTGGATCAAAGAAACTCTGAGAAGTGCAGGTTTGCCTTGAAATAAACCATGTCAAAAGAACAATACTAAATTTGATATAGTGTTTTATGCTTGCTATTTCGTCAAGATCTCTTTCTGTAGGACAATGAACTGAGCTATGAAAGGGTACAGGATTAGAAAGGGTAATGAAGGCTATTACTGTAGCCTTTCAAATTTGTTAAATAGTTCCAAGGTCTACAGAAAATTTAAATACCTGTTTATCTTTTTATTCTGAAGCAGGGAGTAAATTAATTCTATGGTAGACTTTCTCTCTTCCAAGAGCTTATTTCAACTGAGTTTTCCAAATATCAACGGGTGTGTTTCTACATTTAGTCATGTAAGGAAGGATAAGAGGAATAGAAATAAGATTGTATATCATATGGGGAATTTGCAATTGGCCAATACATAACATTTTAAAAATACATGGTTCCTTTTGCCTTTGGTTAAGGTTTTTATCGTCATTTATTTTTTCTCATATGGTTCTTAACCATTTAGATTATCTAAAACATAATTTTTCTTCCTTGAGATTTCCAAGACATTATTTAAATAGAACTATTGTGTACAGCTTACTACCGTGGAGCCATGGGTATATTGCTGGTGTATGATGTGACTGACGAGTCATCTTTTAACAGTAATTACTCTGCCTTCTCATCATCTTATATTTTTGGGTATCAGATATCTTTGTTGTCATTTCGCAGAATAGATCTTTTCCATTCACTGGCTTTTGAATTCTTGTGGTGTTGTGCTCTCTCTCTCTCTTGATATCCCCAATTAGAGTTTGAATTGGTACGACCAACTTCTCATGATGAATAATGTTCTATCTTGTCAAAATTAACCCTTCTTTTGTTTAGACATCAGGAATTGGATTCGAAACATTGAGCAGCATGCCTCTGACAATGTCAACA
>CAIGRN010008972.1:0-13834 GCA_903798345.1 Fraxinus anomala | reverse complement strand
AAAAACCAAAATCCAGTCTAAGGTTACTGAAATTGGAGAATATATGGACAACTGTTCTTTTCCTCAAACGTTTAAAAAATTGTTACAAGGAAGAATTGAAGAAAGAATCTATTGGGGAATACAGTAGAAGAGGGGCCCGAGATTAGGACTAGCACTTCCTTAATATTACATGGAGTACACCGTATACATTGGGGAAAGGCACACCTTGCAAGGAATTTCAAGTGAAGGTATCTTCNCCGTATACATTGGGGAAAGGCACACCTTGCAAGGAATTTCAAGTGAAGGTATCTTCACGGTCTCCTTCAGCAGTTTCAGCTTCCTCCAAATTGCTGAACTCCAGGAAATGTGTTGGCCTGTGATCTTCATGATAGTATTCTCGTGGTGCCCCAAGTTTCACTCCGTACTTCATGCCAGCAGTGTGTTTCACTCCCATAAAATTATAGTTCCAGGGACCATTATCAGGTATCTGTAAGTCAAAATAGACAATATATCGTATGCACTAGAGCAGATGTCATAGAAGAAAAACAGTCGTGCATAACAATGAAAAAGAAAATAACTTTACCATATAAAAACCGAGGAAACGGTCACTCAAAAGCATCTGAACTTTCTCGTAGTAGGTTGGCAGGTAACCATGGGGATTGCTTCCAGCATCTGTGTTGTTTTTACCCCATTCATATCCTGATGGGGTCAGCTTATATGCAGTTAAAGAGCAGGAACCCGGGGTAAAACTGCAGGTCAAAACTATGCATCTCTCTCCATCCCATTGTTTGTTGTTTGCCAGGATCTGAGCATGAGCGGCTAGATCCTGCATTCAGCATTTTTTATAGGTCAGTTCAGAGAAAATATCGTCAAACAGTAACAAAAGTAATGAAGTATTGCAGGCAAAGTTAAGGGAGAGAACATATAAGATGAGGAAAATAAAAACCTGTGGAGACAGCTGGGGAAGTTCATTCGGCTGTGTATGCATCCATCCTAAAGGCTCCAAGTCATTCAAGAAGTCATGCTCAGGTACAGTTGACGGAAGATGAACCTGCTGATGAGTTCCCCACTGTGGTGGCATGGCAATACAACGAATCTCCTTGACTTGGGGATTGTCTGGAGGGCTTATGCCATAAATATATCCAGCAATTTGAGTGCGCAGATCGGCAATGCATATAAACTTCTTCAAAATATTCTTGGGCATGATGTATGTATATCCCGTTTCCTGCACAAATTAGAACAGACAAATTTCAACAAAACCATTTTTGGGAGAACTTTACTTACAATAATACAAGAATTCATGAAATAATTCATCCTCCAACTAACCAACTATAGTGTAAATTCAAATAGTACCTTAATGTCTTCTGAGGTCACATATATGTGATTAACCCTAAGGTGGAGATTTGTGGCAGATATTGCTCTAACACGCCAATCAGTTTTAGACCCATATGCTGCTTGCTCATATGGACTTGTTGTAGTAACAATCAACTCATCTCCATGGACATTTGTGGTCCTTGTAGTGACTGCTGTAAGCTGACTAGCCTCCTTTGCCTGAGAGAAAATTAAGATGTCAATAATTGGTAAGTGCATAAAAGTTGAGGGAAGATATATTACAATGACAAATAAAACTTCCCAGAACAGAAAGAAGAGGAAAACTACCTGTTTCTCTATCTCAGCTATTTGTTGTCGTTGCTGCGACGGCGGAGTAATCTCAGCCCCAAGAATTATATCACGAATTTCTGATTGCGTCAGAGCGGACGTGTTAACATTGTTCTTCTTGGCATAGTCAGAAAGTATCAGATCTCTAAGGGCAACCTCAACCTGCATCACATTACAAAGATAAATAACAAAACAAATGCAAGACCGAATCACGCTGCACACACCCAATAAAATGTACACGTGCACCAAGCAGAAATCTTTTCTTTTTTTGAAAACAGAAAACATAACAGGCACTATTCCAACAAGGCATATTGTTAGACTATCTTACCTTCATCCACTGTTCATCTGATAGAGATGGCCAGATGTGATGGGGCTCAGTGACAATTGTCTTGTCAGGCTTCAGCAACATCTTAGCCTTCTCATTGTTCACGTGAAGAGCTCGCAAGATCAAAATAAGTCTAGAGAATGCTGTGTAGGATGAAATACTCTTCAACCAATCATCATATATATTAAACAAGACCATTTGTGGTTCTGTGGCCTTCAGAATCAGATCACCAAATTTCTCAATCTTCAAGCAAGCCTGGAAAGGTAACTGTAGTTCACTTCCCTTGATCACAATATTTGGGAAATCAAGCAAGTGGACCTCTAGGGGATCCAACATTCCTTTACGTGTCACGATGATTTGCTTTGGCTGTTCTTCAACGGGCAATGACCGCACCAGAGCAGCCACTTCCTCTGCTGTTTTCCACTTTGCCAGCTGGCCAAGTCGCTTTTGCCCAGCCCAAACACTTGTGTGAATGACCTGTAAGACATGTAGATAGACATAATTTAAAGAACAAATTTCAAAAACTGAAAAGATAGATAGATTATCAGCAAGTGACAGATGCAAACCTTCAGAAAAAGCTGACCCGTCCTAGGGTTAAATATAAAAATGGCACCATTAATGGGTTTTGTAGTGAGATTTCCTTCAAATGTCTTGTGGATTGTGACACGGTACACATTTGTGTCATCAACAAACCAGATAATCTGATTGCTGAATATCTCCCCATAGTTCTGAGACGATAAATAAGGCTCTGTAGGTTCTGAAGAATACAACTGCAGCCCTTTCCTTATACGCTCTCTCAGGACATATAATGCCGGATTTGACTGCACACAAAAAATTGATATATTAGTTGATCCTCATCTTTATCAGAGGAACAATCAAACACTTCATAACTACTAATGAACGAACCCTTAAAACCCCTAAAGTTATAATAAATATTAAAGTACCTTCATGATCTTATTCATAGCCTGGGCAAGCAGTGGTTTTGACCCAGGGAACCAGTTTCCGAATGCAGAATGCAGGTTATAAGCAAGATCAAGTCCAATCATGACCCCTACATGCAGAATAAACTAGGTTAATTAAGAATAAAGCAAGCATCAGAAAGAGACATATCTCACTAATTTACCAGTTGGTGACGGATAAATAGACATGTTATCAGTTGTGTAATCCATGAACTTTGCCCGGGTGTAACGCTCAACATCATGGGAGTCATAATCACCCCAGCGAAGCTGGACATCTATCCAGTATTTATTGCTAGCCTTTTGGTCAAACACATCCTTGGACTCGGCTACAAGACTGGGCTTTGACATAGGCCATCTATGGGCAGCAAAGAGAAGAATATCAGCACAAGAGCTGTTCATTTTGTAACTCTTCCTTGGATGGATTGTTTCTTTCTGAACAGTCTCAATTTCTAATGCATCCAGCTCTTGATCCAAAACCTGGCAAAGATCCATGACCACACTCTCATGGATCTTCTGCCACAAGTGAGCACGGAATATCTGAATCAGAGATATCTTTAGGGTTGGTATCTTTCCGTGCATAAATATCCCGGTTAGATCCAGCTGCACCTGGAAACCAACATATACATTTGCTCGATTTATAGTGGGTGACCACCAAAGGGTAAATCTTCGATTGGGGATTTGATTGAGCCCAGATCTTTGAGCATTTGTCAATTTCTTATACTTCATGGACTCCTCGAAACCTGAAGCCTTCTCCCAGAAAAGACCTTCCCAAGTAGGGAAGCTGAAACGTCAAAGAAAACAAGCTCCATAAACAACCTCACAATTTTTTTTCAAGAGATCAAATTTATCAATTTTTGGAAGTTATAAAAACAGAATGTTGTCACCATGAAATACAACTGATCCAACTCTCAAAGGCCAAAGCAAAGTGAAGCCCAAATGTAGGTTCCCAATATTTATGCATATGTTTGGCTCATGTTTATAAACTGTTCATAAAACTCAAGCCACCTTTTACCCACAATTACTGCCCACTTATATCCACCACTCATTTTGTATCTATTTATAATTTAAATGTTCATATACACTTCCCAAACATGCTTATAGTGGAAATGCTGTAATTGTTTGCTCTACCAAACTATCAGAATAAAATCTATGGTAACCATAACGATGGGAACTTTATATAATATGTTGGAACATGATTGCATGGCCCGGAAAGTTATATTTAGATAGAAAAAGAATACATAGATATACCATTCTCTACTATGTTGGCACAAGGTGATGGCAAACAATTGAAAGCTATTCAAGTAGAGAGGGCAAGAAAAACTTACTATGTTCCTTTGAACAGTGTATGCTCGAGAATTCCTTCAACTCCCCCCAGTGCTTGAATAACATCAGTTCGATAGTTATTCAAGTTCCACAACTTCCCATCATGCCTCTGGTGTGTCCACCAGAATGGATTTTGTTTCAGAACTTGATACTGCTTAAAATCTGTCCGTACTCTCCAACCTTTGTCATATGCAAGTGTGTGGCGGTCCTTCTGAAACAAGGTATTGATCCGAGGTATCCCACGATCCCATGAATCCTGAAAATCAAATAGAAATATGTAAGATGGGCAACTTATTTGATCAAAGTAAGACACTGTTCAATGGCACAAAGAAACTACTGATTAGAAAGCATCAAACAAATAAAATTGACCAACCAAAGTTGCAGAACTACCCTCTCCCTAAAACATTGGAAAGGTAAAGAGGAAAAAAGAAAAAAAAAAAAAAGAAAACCTCACCCCAACAACCCAAAGAAACAGAAAGGAAAAAAGAAAAGAACATGAGAACAACTAAAGTCTTCTTTGCAATTGGGGTCAACTACACTGAGTACCTTTTCATCACTCCATTCTTTCAAGTAGACCTAGTGATATATGTATCAAAAGGTGCACCGATTATCAAATATTTTGCAACTACATCAGGTAATTTTAAAATTGTTATACTTCTGTTATAACCTGAATTATTGGGGATTCTTCGCCTTTGTGAAGTGGATTTTATTTTATTTAGGTTTAAGCAAAGATATGCTCGGGCTATCAAAGTCGGTCTTCCCATAATTTATCCTCAATTAGAGTAAATTTCACTTATTGGATAAAAAAGAATTCTAGAGGACATAAAAAGGATAAAATCATTAGAACAAAATAAAAAATTGTGTCCGCAGCAAAAACTCCCTCCTGAAATTCCAAAGTTGAATGCCATTTTGCATCTAGGCTTTCATGTGAATGGAAGCTTATTTAGGTCTCCGCAAAATATATGCCACTATCTAGTGCCCTTTCCTTTATTTAACTTCAGTGTAACCTCTCGATATTGGATTAAACAAAAAAAAGGGGGAGGTAGGGAACAAAACAAAAATTGTATCTGCAGTGAAACTTACTTCCAAATCTTCCAGAGTTAAACGCCTATTTTGTGCCTGGGCTTCTTGCCTCTTCAATGCATATTCAGCCCACACACGTTGTGAATCAATGAACTCACTCTCCCATGGCTGTCACAAAGCCAAAAGGAAAATAAAGATTAAAACCAATTATATGAAAATAATACAAAAGGTAAAAATGAAATCCCGGTAGAGACTGGTACCTGTATGTAACGATACAGATTTGGAATCAACTGGTCCTCTTCGTGACTCATTCCACTCCTAAAATGAGTTATGCCAACATCTGTCTGTTTACTATACCGGAGGTCACTCTGGGGAATCAATATATGACCCATTGATAACATTCCGAGTCCTCCAATTTCCTTCGGGGTGTAAAAGATAACGGGAGGGAACCTGAAAGCAGAGCAGGTTTACAAATGTTTTGTGAACAAAAAAAGAAGTGGAATATGAACCATAAGGGATTAAAAAGGATACATTACCTGCTAGGCATCTTCGAGTTCAATCCAATCTTAATACGGGTCTGTATTTTATTTTCACATTTTACCAGCAGATCCAACAGTTCTTGTGTATGAACAGTTGCTTCCCGGAAATATGTCATGAGGCCTGCAGAAGTAAATTAAGACTCTTCAGCAAAAGAACGCTCAAAGTTGAAAGTAAAAACATTGAACATGGGCATTAGGAGGCAAAAAAATTAAATAATTACCTATAAGTGCTGTATTCCATTTGTTAACAATCTTCGTGAATGTAGTCGAACCTGAGGACATTAGAATCTGTCTTACACGATTCTCAAACACCTTCATATGTTCATCATCTACCCGTAAGAAAGCAACTGCCGTACGTTCTTTTGTCTGCTCATTCTGCAGATTCCAAACTCCATCTCTTGTATTGCTGAAAGCTTCTTGAGTCATTCTAATCTTGGGCAGTATACGAACTTCAAATCCACACCTACACATTTAGGCAGTTGGTAACTACTCATGTTAAATATGAGCGTGTACTGTGTACATTATTTGCATATAAATATAGATTATAAAGTAAAAGCAAAGAGGAACAAGTTACACATACATGCTGAAAAGTAAGTTCGGATTGTCTTTGCTGTAGACAGATACAAAGCTGTTCTCCCATTCAAGAGTGGTAATGCTTCTAGGAAGACGGTTCTTCATATCCCAGAAAACACTTCTACCAAGATTTACTGAAATACAGAAATTTGATAAAGAACAGTTACATTCCTCTAAACGTCAGGCTAACCGTCAGTCAAGAAAACAAATTGAGGAAGAAATTATTATGTATGCATGGTATTTGATAAAATAAAGAAAGATTTAACATTACCATCATGCTTCATAAGTCTCATCCTGGCATCTCTTGGCCAGCATTTCTTGTTGTTATAACCAACCATATTTTCATTGTTAGGATCTGGGTGCTCAGTGAGATACCGCTGGATAAGGTCCCGAGCTTCTTCATGGGTGAAGCGGAATAATATATGCACCTTGTCAATGTATCTGGAGTATAAACGAATTGGATGTCTTGTTTCTACTCTAGTATCATGATAAGTAATGAACTCGTTTGGCATCTGGGGTGGGCCAGCAATTTCACTGGCTCGAGTCAAACCAAGCAGCAAAAGATCAAGGACGAGTCCATAGTACTGCACTATGAAAGAAGCAAACTGAAGACCACGTATGAGACCATACGAGTTTGTGTGGCTCATGTCCTTGTAAGACAATACAACGTTGTTCTTAGCAGTGACATAGTCAGCAATATTATGGTCAAGAACCAGTCGCAGAAGCCTGCAGAAACATAAGATTCAATCAACACAAGAAAGTTAGACTAGAGTATTTATATCTTGTCAAATGGTTTTTTTTGATAGGTTTTTTTTTTATATCTTGTCAAATGTATGTACAATGTGAGTGAAAGACTCACCTGTTAAGCATGGTCAGATCAATCTTTTCAAAAAATTTCTCAAATTTGGTCTGAAGCATCACCACACACTGTCCTTCACTAGTGTCCCAAATGTCTTGTAAGTTGTTTATTCCCTGACACCATTTATAGACCAACAGTGGGGGTGGCTCTGAATCTGCAGGCTTAATCCAATTTGGGAAGAGGTGGCGTTTGTCACCCTCATACCATAGATACTGGTCAAGATATGCATCAGTGATCTTCTCAAGAGGTTCAATCTCATAAACTGGAATTAAATAACTGTACAAGTCCATGAACTCAATGCCGACCTGCGAAATGCTCCATTATTAGCACAAGATGTGACAACTAATAAAAATAACAAGAAATTGTGCAAAATGTTTTCACCTTTCAACAAAAACCATTATCATAAAATAAATAGAAAAATACATCTTTCTCAACTTACTTCCTTGAAGGCACGCTGTGTAAGCAAATGACGTTTAATACGAGACAAAGCCTCATGCGGATTATCATAAGCCTGCTCAATAAGACCCAACTCTTCTCTTTGTAGCTGGTTTAACCTAACAGCCACACTATAAGATTCCTTTAACCTCTCAAGAGCAAGGATGAGAAGCTTCGTGTCATGCTTGTAAGACAATGGAGGAAATGGAATCGGAGAGAATTTTCTTGATTCCAACCAATGCACAGTGGTTGTATATATAGCCACAGCTTCTTCTGGAGTGACATATGGACCATCTTTTAAGTAGTTGTGTTGGCGTTCCTGGGAAGGAGGGTGGGGAACAACAATTAGCAGAGTGGCCCAAGAGAAAATTGCCTATCACTAAAAAGCCAGAAAAACAGAAAAGGTTTCCAGATTTCAATGATGTTTTCTACTGGAGATTAAAATATGCATTCACCTGTTCAGCCTTCAACCAAAGGCGGGTCAATCGTCCAAGATTCTTTCGACAAACTGTCTTGTCCACTGTTGCCCCTCTCCTGATACGCTCACGGTTATAATGAGCAACATTTGTCCACCAGTCAGCTTTTGACTTGACATATCGCAGAATCATGTTCTCGATTGGAACAGGCAAACCAGGTACCTGAGGAGTCCAATAATCCACTTAAATAGAGAAAAGATAAATACGGAAGTATTGTATCATGAAACTAGTGAAAAGTAACAATCTAAAAGCGGAAGCACCTTCCAAGGAATATTTGCTTTCCAACAGCGCCATGCTTCGCTCAGATGCTGCAAGATAGTTCTCGCCTTATTTTGCTTAATACCCTCTGCAGATTCAATCAATAATGTATATAAATAAAAGGAAGTTCAAAATATCCATAAAAGGATGAGTTGTAGTATTGTTCATTTACTTTATTTTCTTTATTCCCCTTTTTTGTTGGGGGTGGGGTTGTAAAAAAGCATCCTCAGAGGATAATTACCTGGCATAGCATCAAGAACATCGTGCATAACAGCAGCACGAAGCTCCAAATCGAAGTGGCTTTCAACACGCTGCTTCGTCACTGTTTTGGCCACTCCTTTAGAATGCCGTCCCTCAAACTGTCTGGCAAGTAAATTTCCCAACCACCTTTCCAGGAGAGGTACTATGCCACGAAGAAAAAACAACCACACCCTCCACATAGGTGCCCAGAAACCACATCCCGGTCCTTTCCCAACCGGTCCAGTATTAAATCGGTAATAAATCAAGTGCTTCAAGTCTTTACACATTCGAATCTGCCGCATAAGCCTATATTTATAACGGTACATACCCGTCAACTGGCCAACATGTGAGAAGATATATTGCAACCCATCAGCCAATTGAAATGCGTCGACATTTCCCAGCCGGAACTGGATATTTGCATCAACTACAAGCTTTGTCAAACGCAGAATTTCACGACAAAGATGAAAAGCATTACCGAACCGTGATTTTTTACGTTCCTTAGTGGTGAGGGTCTTCACAGGCTTTAGGTTGAAATTGTAATCAAGGTGGAGGTAGTTCAGATTCTTCCTGTGGATCAACAGATTCAGCATATTGTACCCTTGCTTGCAAACTTGTAGACCAGCCTCAGCCCAATCAAGTTCTGTGGTCTGAAAAAACTTTGTAGCTTGGAGAGACCTAAACAGGTGCTTCTTCTTTTGAGCCTTAGGTGGTCTGTGATGCAGTTCATTTAACACAAAACATTTCAGCAGTTTCTGGTAACTGACTCGGACTTTGACGGGATAAGAAGGAGGACTACAAAAAACCATATCCATGAGAAGATTAGGCAAAAATTAGACATCCATGAAAAGTGGACATATTTGAATAACAATGTGAAGAACTCTTCATACCAGTGCTCCTTGAACCAGTCTGATACAAGGGGTATATCTTCAGCACGCCGCATCCGACCAGATCTCATGTTGAAGGGGCGTGGGGCAAACAAAAGTGAAATTCCCGCAGCAGTAGTATCTGTGTAAATTGGAGTGCTGGTTAGTAACGGTTCCACCCCCTCAGGCAACTGAAAATCTTCATCATCCTCTTCATTAATCTTCTTCTCTCTCTGGTCCCTATTGGTACTTGTTATGGGGTGAATTAGAGGGTCATAATAGAAAGCAGGAAGATCAGGATCCTCAGTCTTGATATACATGACCATTGGAGTGTGATATACACTAAGCTTCACTTTCCTGGGCCTATTATTATATAGATGAGGGAATGCTATTCTGTATTCTGTCCTGAGAGGCGAGCGGATGATAAGCTTGTTAATGTCATTAAATTCATTCCAGTCCTCATCTCCCTTTTCCATGTCACGATACAAAGGTTCAAACTTCGGACCACCTACAAAAGAATTGTCTTCAGAAAATACACAAAGTAGAGCAACAAAGCACAAATGCACTGCAATAAGCAAATCAATCAAAAGCTATGTAAGAACTTTAATGCATGTCCACAATGATATAAAGATATATATACCATGGGAACACAGACACAAGCACAATTTCATATCTACGACCGTAATTGTTTTCCATGAAGTATGAACCACATCCAAAATAAGGCTTAGCATTGAACATACCAGGTATGCACATGTTCAATGCTTTAAGCCTTTAACCTTAAGAAAATGAATCCATGTCGAACAAGTAAAAGCAATTGCGATCAATCAAATTGGAGATATGTACCCCAAAATACAAAGAAATAAAGTATGAAGCACATCCAAAATATAAGATATATACACCATGGGTTCACAGACACAAGCACAATTTCATATCTACATGACCATAATTGTTTCCTACGAAGTATGAAGCGCATCCAAAATACAGACCTAGCATTGAACATACCAGGTATGCACATGTTCAGTGCTTTAGCCGTAAAAAATGATTCCATGTCGAACAAGTAAAAGTAATTGCGATCAATCAAATCAGAGAGCAGCTGTCCAGCAAGCCGATGAAGAGTTGCCATAATTGGAAGTGAGAGATGCCATTTCCGGTAGCTGGGACCATTTATAAGCTTTGTTTTGACAAGAGGCTTATGGTCATAGAACCATGTATAAACAGCTGAATCTTCTTCCTCATCCAGCTCCAGTTGAATTGGCTCCAAAGGATCCACATCCAGAAGATTATCAGCATAATCTAGTGGAGGTTCTTCATCATCAAAAGGTGGAAAACGCATTCTTTTGAAATGTCGTCGATCTCTCTTCTCTCTTCGCATCATGATCCACATAGAACCCCACTGTAATAATAACAGAGGTAATGTCATGAGCAATGGAGCAACACCTGAGACCAACAAATATACAGCAAAAAGGGATGTGTCGAAATAGAAGCATACCTGAGCCAGATAGATGGGTTCAACAACCCATGGTATTTCATTTACAAATGTAATAGCACCGGTAATATGGTAGAGAATCTTCACTTCACGGACCTATCCGAGAAACACCATAGGAGGTTAATACAAACATCAAAATGGCTCAAATGATCCACATCAGAAAATTATTCATGTGAATTTTCAATGACCGAAGGAATGATCGAACACACAAGTACCTGTTCCCATGGCATGGGCATGTTTTCAAGGAGCTTGTAAACAGCATGCGGAACAAACTTGAGAGCTCCTAGATAGACACGCTTATCATGACGAAATTTCTTCGATGACATGTCACCATGATCTCTGCCATAATGCAAATAACCAAATTCATTATCCAATTGCCAAAAAGAAATCAGCAACGCAAATTTCTTCTTTCGAAGATAAGGAAAATATGGGAATTCACCACATCCACACTCTAAAATATGTAGTGGCTACTATAATAAGAGTATTTCCAAGAGACTCTTTAAACATGAGATAATCTCTATTTTAAAGAGTCAATATTTAAAATCATGCTCTAAGTGGCTCTTTAAATTAACATTTTAATTTAGAGAATAAACAAAAATAATAAATATTTTTTTGGAGTAGTAAAATTAAGTGTTAAATTTAAAGAGTTTGTTGGAGTACTTCAAAATTTTAATTCTCTAAATTTATAGATGCCTCCAAATATTCTGATAGAATATGCTCTTTAAAAATAGTAAAAATAGAGTCTCTTGGAGATGCTCTAAGGCCCCGTTTGATACACAACATTTTCCAACTTTTGTAGTGTTTGATAGGCAAAATTTTACCCGAAAAATATTTTCCACATTTCCTTATTTTCCACCTTTTTGAGGAAAATGTTTTCTTGTTGTTTTGGTGGGTTTTGATTTTCCAGGTTTTTTTTTTTTCCTATTGGAAAAAATTCTAAACACAATGGTAAAAAAAAATAATCACTTTTATTGACAATTTCCATGAAAAACAAAGCCAAACGAATGGTAGTCGGTATNTTGTTTTGGTGGGTTTTGATTTTCCAGGTTTTTTTTTTTTTTTCCTATTGGAAAAAATTCTAAACACAATGGTAAAAAAAATAATCACTTTTATTGACAATTTCCATGAAAAACAAAGCCAAACGAATGGTAGTCGGTATGGTAATTTTTTTTCCCATTTTTTTTTTTTTTTTTGGCAATTGGAACAAATTTTAGACCCGATGGTAGAAAAAAATATCACTTCAATGGACAATTTGCATAAAAAATAAGTCAAACGGAACCAAACTTTGAACATTTTTCGGGTAAAAAATTATACAAATCAAACACAATTAATTAGAATTTCCTGTAGAACATTTTCTTTCCACCCATTTTCCACATTTGCAATCAAACGGACCCTAAGGTTCTAACTTCTAAGAATTTGATAACTAAATGTTCATTCTAAATAAAGTAGGTACTCTACTGGCCAAATTAATAGATTCTATAAATATGATTAGAATTCAATAAACTAAGAAGCAATTTCTAGCTATCTACGGTGGAAACATCAAATTCACCATTTCCAATAGTGTCTTTGACAAAAGTCGGATCTAAACTGATAGAAGATCTGGAGGATGAGTGTTGAAACAGGAGGACAACGATGATTAAGATGCACAACCAAGGTAGGGGCCACAATCAGGGATGTAGATATCTGTATGTACCAAAATCAACCCAGTCATCCCTTCCACAAACCAAAAATGTTAATAGCATTCAAGATTAAAATTGATAGAAGTATAGTAGACAAGGTATATATGACTATGACTAAATTGTCCACACTAAACCAACCTCCTCCAACTCCAAAGATAGGTAAAGAAAGTGTTTGTCAGGGTATTGGAAACCTTTTCACACTAACATGGGAAGCATTTAACCACATATCCTCAGTGCTTCCACCTAGCAACTAATTTCCTATTACCTTTTGCGAATTTTAAGAGCTCAATTCACTTGACCGCTTTTCTAGCACCTTTTAGAAGGGTTTACACGTCCATCACACTAAATTTATCATCTTCAATTCAAATTACCCCCACATCATAAATTCGCCAAGAAGCTATTAACTCGGAATTGGAACCCTAAAAAACCACTACGGAGATCGAGAAAAGAGCTGAACATAACTATTATGCAGCATCAAGAGTCTAGAAAACTTACCGAATGATTTTCCGGACATGCTCAGGAGGCATATCCTCCTTCTGCGTCTCCACGAATCCAAACTTCCTCTTATCGCTATACCGTTTCGAGTTAAGTTGCATCCATTTCCTGGCTCGCTCGTCGAGTTGGGCCTCAGTCGGCAGAACAGTGTAGGAAGGAGTAATCGACGGCGGTGGACCAGGCGGAGCTACTCCGCTAGTCCCTGGTGCCATAATCGGTGCCGCTCCTGCTCCGCCGTTCCCGCCCGTACCCGGAGGCGCCGGATTACTGCTGTGGTTCCACATCTCCTGTCCGTTTTTATACATTTTTGCATGTATCTACATCTACAAAAACCCTAGACGATTTCTGATAGTTGAGGAGATTTACAAGGGTTTTGCTAGTTACAAGGGTTTTGCTAGTGAGCGCTTATCGCGAATCAACTAATATAGGTTAAGGACGTATGTGAACCGACTCAATCCATCTTTATTAACGACGGTCATTTCTCCAAATCCGTCTTATTTTATTTTATTTTTATTATTATTTTTTTTTTTTAAATTAAACACATTTTCTTAAAATAAAATTTAAATAATTTCTACAATTCTCATCTTAAACTCCTATGATTTGCCATTTGGTTAATTCTTAACGTGTGGTTCATGCTGTCATAACTTCAAGAGTGAATTGCCC
>CAIGRN010008968.1:0-22555 GCA_903798345.1 Fraxinus anomala | reverse complement strand
AGAAAGAAGAAAACATAAAAAAGAAACAACATCACCCAATTAATTATGGATTTTGATCTTCACGCCTTGGGGATGAATTTTGTGTTTTTTCCTCGTTCTATGCTCTCCAATCTTGAAAACTTCGTCCTCTCGATCTCTTTCATGTATTCCGCTGTTATGTATTTGTAGAAGTCGAAAATTGGTTGAAAATCACGTCAAATTTGATTTTCAAAAGAGTTCCAATCGAATAAGAAAAGTTCCATTCGAGCACGAATTTTTTTGTCTCTACACAACAATCACTATTTTGGTCATAAATTTCTCTCCCGATATTCGATTGAAACGATTCAAAGTGCGTTGAAAAGCTAGTTCAAAGAGCTACAACGTTTCTAGAAATAGAATGTTTCCAATTCGGACATTAACAATGCCAAAAATGGGTTTCAATATTCGACTAAAAATCTATAATATAATTTGTGCGATTGGACATTGATTGTGATAATATTTTGATCATATTTAATTCATTTTGAGTTCTAATTTCATCCAATTGTCTCATATCAATTTTCAAAGTATCATCTCATGGTCCGAATCAGTTATTGAATTTGCAGTTTGGTCCTCAAATTTTGAATTTTGTCATTTTCACTATTTTTCGTTTCTTTCTTTCGATTTTTCGTTCAACCATTGAGTTTTATCTATATAATATAAAATGCAATAATTTAAAATATATTTTGTAAGAAGAACTATCAAATATCGATATTTTAAATCCAAAATAAGTGTATTTTATACACTTATCACTTTCTTTTATTTTTTTCCCCTAACATCATCATGTACGTACGTATCAATTTGGATAAAGACAAAAAAGATAAAATTTCATAAAAAATACCAGTGATAAGAAGGTTCAATTAGGATGAAGTCTCCTCTCTCTCTCTAGAAGATGGAAATAGTTAGAATATAACTTGTGCGATTAGACATTGATTGTGATAATATTTTGATCATATTTCATTCATTTTGAGTTCTAATTCCATTCAATTGTCTCATATCAATCTTCAAAGTATCATCTCATGGTCCGAATCAGTTATTGAATTTGCAGTTTGGTCCTCAAATTTTGAATTTTGTCATTTTCACCATTTTTCGTTTATTTCTTTCGATTTTTCGTTCAACCATTGAGTTTTACCCATATAATATAAAATGTAATAATTTAAGATATATTTTGTAAGAAGAATTATCAAATATCGATATTTTAAATCCAAAATAAGTGTATTTTATACACTTATCACTTTCTTTTATTTTTTTTCCCTAACATCATCACGTACGTACGTATCAATTTGGATAAAGACAAAAAAAGATAAAATTTCATAAAAAATACCACAGTGATAAGAAGGTTCAATTAGGATGAAGTCTCCTCTCTCTCTAGAAGATGGAAATAGGGTGCGCGAAAGACACGGTAAAATGCATAGCCGACGAGAGTGGAGGGGCCGCCATGGTTTGAAATACTATACATAATCTTCTTCCCAATGGGGCCACCATGTGAATTCCTGCATTATCTCTCTAAAAAATACAAATGTGAATATACATCGTACAAACTTGCAAAAAAGAAAAAAAAATGACCTCATCTTGAGATAGGAAGAACAACATTAAGCCCATGTTTGAACTCAATTCTTTAAAAACTTATTTTCATACATATATTCTCTAAATAAAATAATTTTACACGTAAATTCAATTTTTTTTTTTTTAATAACGAAAACAAACCCAATACTTAAAAACTGTGAATAATACTATTTAACATCAGTCTAGATAGCTACAATATATAAATGAGTAATGTGACTTTACACTTAAACGAATATATCATTTAATAACACATAATTATCACATAACCTAGCTTAACATTAGTAATGATGTGATTAACATCACTCAAAAACTATATTTCATTTAACGTAATCATACTTCAAATGAGAGTATGCCAGGTCGAGTGTAGTGTCTTCACGGCTCTTGATCCATTTCGAACTCCCTCGGATTCTCTTCTCTCTTTATCCACACACACACATATATATATATATATAGTATCTATCTCTTTCCCTCTCTAGACTAGTGTAGTACTAAATGGAGTCGTCTCTCTCATTTGTTCGTCCAATTAATTTATGTTTTTTATACGTCCCATCAAATTCTCTCTCCTCGCTCCCTCCCTCCCTCCCCCCTCTTTCTTTATTTCTTCGTTTTCTTTCACGTACAAGTCACATTGCATCCTGGAAAAACTATTGTCCCAAAATCATAGCCAAATAAACCAATAATTACAAGGAATTCAGTGTGATTTGTGACAGAATCCGCATCAGTAAGAGTCAAACCCCAACCACTGTGTGTGAGAGAGAGAGAGAGGGGGGGACAAGCGGAGCTGTACTCGACTGTTGAGCCATTTTGGATAGTTCAGATTTTAAGATCAACATAGGCTAACATTCGAACCATAAAAAACTGATGAATTCAGCAACAGGAGGGGGAGGTAACGACCCGAATGAAGGGGAGACGGCTCCATCGTCGACCAGCGGAGGCACAGCCGAGGGCAGGGGCGGAAGCGGGTCAACGGAGGCAACCCCGAGTCGCTACGAGTCGCAGAAGCGTCGAGACTGGAATACTTTCCTACAATACTTAAAAAACCACAAGCCGCCACTAACGCTAGCCGAATGCAGCGGAGCTCACGTGATTGAATTCTTGAAATACCTAGACCAGTTCGGGAAAACTAAGGTACACGTAACAGGCTGTCCGTATTTCGGACACCCGAATCCCCCCGCCCCCTGTGCGTGCCCTTCGAAGCAGGCTTGGGGCAGCCTGGATGCCATAATCGGCGGGCTCCGGGCAGCCTATGAAGAGAACGGTGGCCGGCAGGAGACAAATCCTTTTGGGGCTAAAGCCGTGAGGTTATATCTTAGAGAAGTGAAAGAAAGTCAGACAAAGGCTAGAGGAATACCCTATGAGAAGAAACGGAGGAAAAGGTCCGCCTCTGCCGCCGTCAGAGGTGGTGCATCTCAAGTGGCGATGCCGGTTGGTGCTAGTTCTACTGGCGGTACTGAAACTACTGATAGTGGTGAAGGCGGTGGAGTTGGTGAAGGTGGTGGTGGTGCAACTACTTTGCCTGCAACGTCTTCTACCACAACATAGAAACAGTAAATTTACTCTCTTCTTTCCTTTTTTATTCTTCCAATTTTCTATATATATTGGAAGTTTGATTTTGTTCTAATCGCGAATCATGAAATTATATATTATTATTTATATACATATAATTAATATGAATTTTATTACGTCCGAGTAGACAGTACTTACGAAGTAAAAAATAAATAAAAATTGTTCTATTTATTACAATCGAGCATCTCTTTACTTGTACTGTCAATTTCTTTTAATTCACTTGCAATCCATTCCGATTCAATGTTCATGCCGCAAGGCACGACCTTACATTGAAGCTAAATATAAAGAAAAAAGTTATGTGCTTGGATTATTTCTTCTGTTGTCATTAATATTACGTACAAATATGCCTTTCAACATACAAGTTTTTGATTAGCCTCCTTGATATTGAAATGAGTGACACCTTCCTTACTGCGTTTTTTATTTGCACTTGGTAGATATTTCTGTGCCCCCATTTTCTCTTTTCTTTTGGCTAAAGATGGCTTTGTATAAGATTTTGGCTTTTGCACTATTTTCTTAGTCAATCTTGGCTTATATCCAAGAAAAAATAAAGATGGAACAAAAGGCCTCAAATTCATGATTTTTTTTTTTTCTCATCTATTGTTCCATTTGGTACGAATTAAAATTTAAATTTTAATCAAAGATAACGATTAATTTTAACCATATATTTCATAGATTCTACAACTTTTCAATCACATATTCTATCAACTTCTATCAAAATTTAATAAAAATTTAATTTTAATCTCCACCAAACATGAGCTAATCTCAGAAGATATTTTGCACAATTCCGTCGTGAGATCGTGTATTATTGATACTAAAAATTATTAAAATAGACTTGATATTTTTATTTGATCACTGGAGGACCTACAAGACATCACCGTTGTCTGTAGGGCTTTAGGCTAAGAACCGTGCTATAGGTATAGAAATTCAAATTCATGTACCAGACAGAATACTCACATCATTATTCTTAGGCTAATGATGCCAAAAAGACGAGCTTGAGAGTATAGTCAGCTGGATCTTCAAATAGAGGAGCAATTGTCGACCCATTTTGGACAATTATGTCAGTTTAATTCTGTAGAAATACTATAGCTGAGTATGTCTCATACCTGAATTTGTTGCCAATTTAATCTCCAATGAACTTGTTCGCCTCTTATGTAGCTATATAAACTCTTTTTTTTGTTAATGCCCGATGTAAAAGATAAAACACCGTTATATTTATTTAAATAATTTATTATTCAATTATTTTTTATGGTATACAGAGATAGAATTCAAATGAAAAGTATTTATAGAATAGCGTTCGAACCTAGGTTGGAAAGATCGCCTTTTGAACTTGATATTCACCACTAGCTACGAATTATTACCATACCTTCATTAATTGCCTATTGTGAATAGACCCAACTGGTAAGTACCAAAATAGAACTTGCACCACTGGGTGAATCAAATTGGAGTTGAGATTGATTAGGATCCAAAATTTCGTGTTTGACTGAACATTTTTTTGTAGTATCTGTTTAGGTGGGTCGATTCAATACTCTTTTGTCAAGCTAATCTTTCTTTACAACACTCATATTTTGCTTTGTAATTTGGCTTTTTGTTTACTGCTTAAAACTATTGTATGCATTCCTTCTTCTACAATATAATCTAAATCAATTAGATTAGCGCCCTCATGCTCATGTTCATCACCCAAATTATCGAGAATTGGAATGTCATTAAGATCACTAAAATCGTGATTTAATTGCGGAGTAGGAGCCGGAGCACGAGCCGGAGTACTTTCTGGTGTGTTGGAGGCATCATACATTTCGTCGAAATAATTAGTTTGCAACAATCTACTGTAATCAATTTGGAATTGGAATAGTATATGCTAATAGGTAATTGTATTGTAGAAATTAGAATACTAAATGGTAGGAAGAAGATTATATTGTAAGCACAAATTGTATTGTAGATATTAGAATACTAAATGGTGAGATGAAGATTGGACTGTAAGAACTAATTGTATTGTAGATATTTACTTATTAGAATACTAGAACTGAATTAGAAATATAGAATGTAGAGAGAATTGTGATGTGGAAAAAATGAAGCTGGGAGTGGGTATTTACAAAATAAAAATCTTTTTTGAAAAAAGTTTTAAAATTGACCAATGATAATTTTTTTTTTCAAATATTATGATTGTTGTTGGCCCCTAAAGGTCACAATTTGGCCCTACCAGCTTGTCAATTGTTTTAGAGCTCAACAATAAAATCTATTTTTCAATGGACTATTATACTGAGAAAATTCAAACTACGATAGATGAATATATTTGTATGAAGACGATATTGCTTGGGACTAAAAGACAGGAATATAATTTACCATAATTTTTTATTTACGAGTTTTTGAATGATGTTGTTTCAAAGACATTCGCGCACAAGATATTAATGCCTTGATATAATGACTTTCATCAATTGAAATCAAGTATATGTTCTCTTTTTTCTTCGTCCAGATTTTGTCCCACTAGATTTTTGTTGACAATATTTTAATGAAACAATATTTTCTTACTACTTCAAATTTTTAACAATTAAATTTACTATTTTCCCCTTTATTTTAATTTTTTCATGGTATTGAGTTTTTGACAAACAAGGGTTTTTTAATAAATCGATTATTGTGCAAGTAGTCATCAAAGGAGTATTGTAAAATTATGAGATAATTATTGATGACTATTTAATCTTATCAGGATACTCATATAAGTTTTATTTATTTTATAAATTTTGTGTCTTGATAAATTTATATCTCCAATTGAAACCCTGTATGGAGATCATCGTAATAATGAAATACATAATCGAATTTTGATTCTATTACTTTTCTTTCCCTTTTTTTTCTTAGTTTAATAATAATAATAATAATAATAATAATAATAATAATAATTAAAAAAAAAATTAACAACAAAAACTAGAATGGTTGTGATAATCATAATATGAGCAATAATTGTGTCCCCACTCTTCATTAGTGTGAAAGGGGTGTTTTACTTAAATATGCAAAAAAGAAAAATATTAGTAAAATAAGCATAAATAAGAGAGAGAAAAAAGAATCCAGATGATTAGTGCGCTTATTTATTAATATACTTATAAGTAACCAGCACTCTAGAATGAAAGTGATCACTGGCCAATCCTTCCTTCTACCCCCGAGGAATAGTTTGGTTCGACTAAAACAGTTACACTAAAATTTAAGTCAAAGTGAACAATTAATTTTAATCATATATAATTTATAGGATTCACAATTTTTCAACTATATATTTCATTATTTTTTTATGAAAATTTACTAAATATCTAATTATTTACGAGGTCTAATTTAATTGCTTATAAGTAATCAAATGGTTATTCTCGATTCAATTCAAATAATATATGTTCATAATCCTAGATTGTACTCATTAATGATGATGTTTCACACGTGTGGATCCAACTACTAAATTTAAAATTGGATGTATTGGTCCCATGTATAGCCAATGTTTAGTATAAATCAAAATCACATTTTCAGTAAATTTTTTTAAAATATATGTGATTGAAAATGTGTTGATCCGATAAAATATATAGTTAAAATTAATTATTAACTTTTCGTTAAAATTTGTAGTAAATTTTAATCTACACCAAACACGGACAGGGGTTCGTATCTTTTTCGAATTCTAAATTCGTAAGTGGTTAGACACGATGCTTGTGCACAAGTCAAGTCGACCCGGTAAAAAATAAACGTCTACTTCAAACCTTTTATATCATATTGTATGTTAACCTCTAATGTCAGGACCTCAATCCAAAACTTTCACTATTGGGAAACACTTTGAAAGTGACATAAAATAATTGATAGAACTTTGTCTTCACTATTAGGCTATTTATTGGCTATGAAATGGGGAACAAATTTCTTCAGAAAGAGTTGAAATTAGTGAATTAATTTGCAATTGGAATAATCATAAATTCATAATTTTAATTTTATAGTAACAAACGACGTAGTGATTTGCAAGAAAATATAATCATAAATTCCATCGTCAATTCTGTGTGATTTTATATTTCTCACTCTATTATCAACGGAGAAATACAAAAATTTCGTCATCAAATAAAGTATATATTATTTAACTTGTGATATATTACGTCTTAATTTATGAGAGATTTTCAGAATTACAAATCACAAAATTACTAAAATCGTTCTTATATTTTTGCAATAAATTCTATTACCTCCAAAGTAAGTTAATATTTCATGATAGAATTGATTATAATAAATTTTATTCTTAATCAAAGGGCACTAAATATTTCAGATTTACATTTATTCAGCCTCAATGACACATCAAATTTTAAAATGCTAGAGCATCTGCAATGAAATTGTAAAATCGAGCATAAATTGGCATTTTCAAAACTACCTATGTATCCCTATTTACACGGTGGATCTAAATTCAAATTATGCTCCAATGGAAAGATCTAAAAAAACTGGATGAGTGGATGATAGCCTTTTGCCTCTTGTGAATCTACAAAAATAAAAAATAAAAAATAAAAAAAGTATTTTTTTTTATATATTTTCTGTCGAAAAATACGACTTGCATTTCTTTAGCATCTTTTCATTAAAAAGGTTTTCGACTACTTTGAAAATTTAAATCACAATTTAGATTTAATTTACAGTGTCATTGGAGATGCTCTTGGCATGATGTTTCTAAAATTCATGCACTGATTTATCTGTTGGGCATGAGAAAATACGTGTACTAAATCTGAAAAATGTGTTGAATTGGAAGAACACATCTCTACATGAACACTTATTTGCAGAATCTGAGGAAGAGATCACCTGAACAGTAAATAGAAGTGAAAGGTACAGGCAGTCCAGACGAGCCTTACTCGGCAAGTCTCTACTCAGACAGCCCTGATTGGCTTGTTTCACATGATGCAATGCGATCGAGCTATGTCTCGATGAAAGAACAAAAGAGGCATTTATTTTCTCAACTGAGGGATCACATCAAACTGGTGGAATGAAATTTCACTATGAAAAACAAGAAAGTGCAAACAAGTGAACTACGAGAAACAAGTCCAAGGGTCAATTTGGCATAACTTTTGCTTTTACTTTTTTGTAGAACTTTCCGATAAAATTATCTTAATTTTTGTTTGGAAACTAATTTTTAAAATTACTTCTTATTCTCGAAGTGCTTTTAAAGGAAGTCACATTGAACTTTCTTTCTCTAAAAGCTCTTTTAATTAAAAGAAGTATTCTCACGAACTTAGCCAAATGGGTTTAAAAGCAGCTTTTAAATCTCACAAGCTTTATTTGACTTATCAAAAACCATGCCAAATGAGCCCAAAAAGACAGGCGTAAGGAAGACAGAACCAGCAAATTTATGCAACATTCCTGTGTCTACTTTGTCTATGCAAATTAAGACATGACTGACGTGCGGAAATAGGCTTGATATGTCATTATGCTCAGCTTCCTAATTTGTTATTTGTTTCAGCATATATTTCAGTGGTCAACGTGTTATTTCAAACATCACTGTAATCGCCTGTTTCTGAGCTTGATACATATGTTTCCTGCTTGAAGTCTAATTCCTAGAAAGAATTTCTAAGCACTCGAAAATGCACACTACAGAGCAAGGAAACCGAAAAATTGAATAACAGAAAATAAACTCACATGGTTCCTCGAATATTAAAGCTTGAAATGTATTCAACCCAAAAGAAAATTGAAACCCAAAAAAGGTCAGAAAAACTGAAATTAGAAAACAAATATTGCTGAAACGAGTAACGATGAAATAAGTACGTACACCAAAACTAGATTCGACCAAATGTGCCCCTGGAGGTGAACACCATTAAGCAGTTGCAAGCCTCTTCCGTGCCTCTTCGATGATGGATAATTTGATGCCTTTTCCCTTGGGTAGAGACACCCAAGGCTTTGTACCTTTACCAATCGTGAAAACATTTCCCAAGCAAGTAGCAAACTCGTGGCCAAGTGCATCCTGGATGTGAATGATCTCGAAGCTACCCTTATGCTTTTCCCTGTTCTTAATGACTCCAACCCGTCCCCTGTTTCTTCCACCGGTCACCATGAACATTCCCAATGTCGAATATAATGAAATCATCAATCTTGTTTGAATCCAGATCCAACCTTGATGGTATCATTGGCCTTTATAAGAGGATCTGGATAATGGATGGTTCTCCCATCATAAGTATTGAGGTATGGTATTCCCTTCTTCCCAAATTGGACAGATCAGACCTTGCAAAGCTTAAACTGGTAGGAGGTACACAACATTATGTGAGACTGAGAAATCTCAAAATTTTCACATACAGCTGTAGACATAACATGGAAGAAAAAATAACTAAGCCCAACATAAAACAAATGCTTCCTTGGTGAGTGGCAACTACATGTATGACAAACTAATAGTCGAGCACTTTCCAAATAACTAAACTAAATATGAATGCAACTTCTGAGATAACACGTAATTTTCCCGAAAGTAGCTGGAAATTCAAACACAGAGGCAGTTCAACCAACCTTTGCTTCTTCATCCCTGACTGAGTGGAGACGAAATCTGCCCTTGGTGTCATAGAGCAGACGGAAGTTCTCATTTGTTTTAGGGATTCAGACATCATCTGGAAATGAAGTTATACAAGGATTACTCCACAGATTAGGCATCATTACCTAACCATGTAATAAGAAAGAAACATGAACAGGCAAACAGCATACATACCCATGAAGCCAGCAGGATAAGTATCTGTTCTGACCTAGCCATCAACCAAAACATGCCGTTGCATCAAAATGGCAATAACTTCTGGGTATGTCAGTGCTTACTTCAACCTGTTTCACATAATAAGGATCAATTGCAGGCACTCCCTGGATTTACGTGGCCCAGAAGATGGCTTGGGAGCCTACATCACAGCATACTCATGGTAAAATACAAGGAAAATATTTGCAAGAAAAAAACTCAATCCTTTACAATGAATAACTTACAAATGCTCCACCAAGCTTGTCAAGCATCCAATGCTTTGGGGCATTCAGCCACTTCAAATGTTTCTTCAATCCTCTCGCCTGTACAAGCACAGGTGAAGATTATTCACAAGCATATTGACTTTTATAAGTCCAAAGGAACAACATTGCTCACCGGTTCTCCAATGTGAAGCCAGCATTACATAACAATCATTTTCAATTTATCAAAAATATAAAGCACATAAAATAATAAATCTTCTACTTTGACTCCTCCAATCTTCTTCAAAGCTAAGAATCCCATTCCTTATCTTTTTTTATTTTATTTTAGATTTTTGGGTCACAAATAAAGACTATATACCGCAATTCTACAAAAACAATTTGTTTAGAAAATTACAAATATTAAATTCTAGAGCTTGTTTGAGCCTCATTTTTAGTCAAAAATGCATTTTGGAATAATAATTTGATAGAGAATGTGTGATTAAAAAATAAGAAAAAAATTTGGATTTACGTATAATATTATTTTATTGTAGAATGTGTAGTTAAAAATAAGAGAGAAATTTATTTTGGAAATTATCTTCCTCTCTTTAAGGATATTCTGCCCATGTTTGATTTTGAGAAAAAAGGGATTTTTAATAGATTTTGATAAAAGTTGATAAATTATGTGGTAAAAAAGTTGATAAAAATTGTGATTACTATGAAACGTGTGGTGAAAATGTATAACTTATAAGAAATAGAGACTAAACTTGAGCTGAAATAATGTGCAATATAGTCATAGTCGAATTTGAAGTGACTAGTAAAATGTAACGGCAGCCAGGGTGCAAAATCCGATCCATTCTCCACTGTTTAGGGCCCTTTTTGCTGTAAAAAAAAGCAACTTATAAGTAAAACAAGAAATTTGTAAATCACTCGGCTCTATCGTAGAAGTAGATCCTTAAACAATTGTGCTACATGTATATCATATTTTACATTAAGGGCTTGTTTGAACCCCATTTTTTCAAGAAATGTATTTTGTAATAATGTTATGATGGAGAATGTGTTGTTAAAAAGAAAGAAAAATTTAGATTTGCATATAATATTATTTTATTAAGAATGTGTGGTTGAAATGAAGTTAAATCACTGTTCAAGAATTAATTTTGATGGAAAAAATGAGAGTCTAACAAGGTGCAAGTTTGACATCATCTGGGTTCGTAGATTTTTATACATTAATTTTAACAACACATTTTCCAATCAATGACCAGATTTTCGACACATAGACGGAATATCAAAGACGATGTCAACCACAAGTGTACAAGAAGCATAATTCAACCTTAAAGGAGGTTCCCATTAGGGCTCGACTGTCCCTCCAAGGGCCTACAATATTCGATACTTTGAGACTAAATGGAGAATCTGACTATTCAGAACTAGACACGTGGAGGGATAATTGTTCTTAGTGAATAAATCATCAATAATGAAGCACTTTGTTATTGATTTGCACATCTCACTTTATCTTTATTCGTTTTTCAGTCATGGAGTGATGTAATCGACGGAATAGTTAGCAAGTGTAAAAATTCAAAGTACCATAGGCGCAGATCTTACAGAAATTGAAATAACTTGTGAGAGATCAGAGAGGTACATCTCTCTTAGATTCTATAATGCAGTTGGATTGTTGGGCACATAAGGAATAATACATGACTCACTTTGGCTAATTCCTATATATAGGTAAGGTCCCTATAGTTCTTAGTTCATTGCCATTCTTCAATCCAATTTGATTTAAGAAAACACTTGAATTCACACTTTGCTGCCAAATTGCTTCATGGCCTCCCTTCAGGTTCTCTCACTTTTTCAGCCTAGCAAGTTTTGTTAATCACGAAAGTTACAAGTAACGTGTTGGAAGCTTTTTAATTTTATATTTTTTTTGATTTTCGGTACAAAATCTTACTTTTCTTGACGGTACAAGAAAAGCAGTATGTTTGCCTAAGCTCGAAACTTGTAATTCTTTTTGTAAAACACGTATGGAGTTTTTAGAAGTTACTGTTTTGGGATGTTCAAAATCTATCTTAGATAAATCTGAATATAACTTTGTGAGGCGACGTAGTAAATCCGAAATATAAATAAACAATTTTTCTGGTTTAAATATATAGTGCAAGTAGCATAACAAACAAAATTTAATTTCTTTGTAGTATTCCATCCTCTCTACCGAACATGTTATCATGCATGAATCCTTATTCACGACATATATTTATACAGGTTATGGAGTGATGTAATCGACGGAATACTTAGCAAGTGTAAAAATTCAAAGTACCATAGGCGCAGATCTTACAGAAATTGAAATAACTTGTGAGAGATCAGAGAGGTACATCTCTCTTAGATTCTATAATGCAGTTGGATTGTTGAGCACATAAGGAATAATACATGACTCACTTTGGCTAATTCCTATATATAGGTAAGGTCCCTATAGTTCTTAGTTCATTGCCATTCTTCAATCCAATTTGATTTAAGAAAACACTTGAATTCACAATTTGCTGCCAAATTGCTTCATGGCCNGAAAACACTTGAATTCACAATTTGCTGCCAAATTGCTTCATGGCCTCCCTCCAGGTTCTCTCACTTTTTCAGCCTAGCAAGTTTTTGATAATCACGAAAGTTACAAGTAACGTGTTGGAAGCTTTTTAATTTTATATTTTTTTTCGATTTTCGGTACAAAATCTTACTTTTCTTGACGGTACAAGAAAAGCAGTATGTTTGCCTAAGCTTGAAAACTCTTTTTGTAAAACTAGTATGGAGTTTTTAGAAGTTACTTTTTTGGGATGTTCAAAATCCTATTTATATAAATCCGAATATAACTTCGTGAGGCGACGTAGTAAATCCAAAAATATAAGTAAACAATTTCATCCCTCAGTAACAACTTAAGATGTTTATTTTTTTCATTCTGGTTTCAATAAATAGTGCAAGTAGCATAACAAACAAAATTTAATTTCTTTGTAGTATTCCGTCCTCTCTACCGAACATGTTATCATGTATGAATCCTCATTCACGACATATATTTATACAGGTTGATGCTGCTCCAGTGGAAGAGGTGAAAAGCCAAGCGGAGCAAACAACAAATGTACCTTCAAACGTTAAAGAAACAGAAGTGAATGAACTAGATGAATCCACTGAAACACTGGTGCCTTATGTTGAAGATGAAGAAACACTAGAAATTAATTCTGACGATGAAGAAGAGCCAGAAATGGAATCATTGGTCAAGAAAGAAGATGATTATTCACCTGTTACATCTGTCGACCGACCAGCTTGGGCTGCGGAATTCGACGAAGAAGAAGACGAGGATGAAGAAGACGAGAGTATTCACAAGTTTTGATACACGCTATCAACGTAGTCATGCTTAAAAGGAACTACTCTACCTGTGAAAAAAAGAGCAGATGAGCTACTTTTAAACACAGCCAAACATCATATATCCTAATATTTTTCTACTTTTTTTTTTCCTGTAGTTGCTATATATGCATGGTTTTAAGTATTTTTACCAGCTTTTTTTTCTAGGCTTTTAATAAAGGACTAGACCCAATATTTATGCTTTCTAAGGCCCTTGATTTTCTAAACAAATTGTGTCATAATTATTAGCAACCTGTAAAATTTTTTAAGCCATATATGAACCTAGTGTTGTGTTCTCGATTAAGTTACTTATTTTAATAAAGGAGAATGATCTCAAACTTTTCAATTTGTTGCAGACCATGCCTTTCATTTTGCCACCACAATCATAAACCTTTCATCTCAATTGCAGTGGATGACATATAGATGGAATTTGTTCATTAGTCGACCCAAAAAATTAATTTGACCACATTTCGACCAAATTATAAAGGACAAAATTGTAATTTTATATTTACCAATAAAATAATCTAAAAACTAAAACAATAAAATAAAAAAATAAAAAGCACCGCCACCCCGTACCACCCAATCAAAACTCGCCCGTCGTCACCGCCACCGCTGCTGCCACGACCAATGCATACCATCGCCACCATTCCTCACCAACTCATGGTCTGTGACTCTGCTGAACTTCTCGTCCCCAATAATTTCATCTCACAACAGCAAAATCCCACAATTTCTGTTCATCTTCTTCCCCAAGAACTTTGTGAAGTTCTACTGAATATCATCTCCAAAAATTCCCCACTTCTCCAACTTCAAGAACTTGTAAAGTGGGGCAGCATCATCACCATTCACTTCAATCTAATACAAGATAACCACTGAAACATAATCAAGAAAGTGCCATACTAAAATAATGTTTCCAATCACATCTCTCTCCCAACCCCTGTTTTACATCCAATTTTCTTTCATAATAATTGGTTTATATAATTTGATAATCCAACAATTAATATAACTAATTTTAAACAAGTGCTTCAATTGTAGACATATTTTTAATTATTTCAAATGGACGCTTGAGCACTACTGGAATCAGATATGATTAAAGGGAAAAGGTAAAAGGGAAAAGGTGCAGATGAATGTAAAAAGCAGGGATGTTCCAATTAGAACAGATTTCATCCATGTCCTCCAGCTGCAATTGAGATTAAAGGTTAGGGATTGTGGGTGCAAAAATTTTAAAAAAAGGGTATAATATACAACAAATTGAAAGGTTTGGGACCCCAACTATAATTCTCCCTTTTAATAATGACGCGAAAATTACTTTTAAGAATAAGTAAATTTTATTTAAAAGTTATCCATACATGCATGTTTAGAAATAAGAAGTTACTTTCAAGTAACTTCTGCTTTCCTTAATTTCGGCCTACAAACCTATATCATTTTAAAATTAAAATCCTTCAAGAGCAAAACATGAGAAGAAAGGACCTATGTTCAGAAATTCCAATTCCAATTCCAAGTTAGATAGATGGGGAACAAAATTAATCACGCCACGGAAATAAATATACATTGCTCAAGTTTTCCAGCTAAAATTTCTAAGAAATGTGCGACTAAAAATGTAGTTGGAAGCCAGGGGTCTGTAAGACCTCATCATGCCAACTCCAATTTGTAAAGACGATGACCACTAAGAATAGTGAGACTTCAAGTAACATTTACTCTACAATTTATCCTCTGCAAACAAGATTACTCGCCATATGGGATGTTTTCCAATGATAACGGCCAGTTTCTCAGTCACTATCACTCCCAGAAATATATCTCCGAATGTCAAAAGGCTTGTTCTTTGAAGCCGAATCATTCGTGTCAAAATCATTTCCTCCATTCATTGGGGCAAAAGCTGCAAGTTCAATGTAAAGAGAATTACACCCATGATACTAGAGCAATAACACAAAGGGGCTAATCTGGTATTCTGGTTTCAAACTACAAGGATGACTTTCAATACAGCAAACTGGACTGCAACTTAAAAAACCAAAATTCCTTTAGTTTTGTCCTTGTCAAGTTCATTATTTAAAGATTAAACAAAAGCTGAAAATGACAGGTTAAAGTTCAGAATGCAGATCCCTTAACATAATGGAAAGTTCAGTTAAAATTACCTCCCATCAAGCCATGCCCAAAAACTATACAATGCACAAAATCACAGAATTCCACCATAGCAAAATACTTTGTTAAGAGCAATTTCAATCCAAGAGCAAACAAAAATAACATGAGCAATAAACAAAAAGCTGAATTCAGGTTTACTTTACAGTAAATATTGTATACGACTTACACTGTAGTTTAAGGACTCCAACTTTAAGTTCTAAAGGATCGTAAACTAGATGCAGAATTGTAAACAAAATATATAAATGACTTCTAGAACTATGTAAACTAACCTTTTTCTCTCATTCTTCTCTCTCTGTCATATTCAAATTTATCACGGATTTGGCCAACCTTTTCCCAGGTATCATCTCTCCTATATCTCCCCAAACCTTGATCCTGCAGTCAAAAATTGAAGTCAGATTGACATATTGTAAAAGCTAGATTTAACACAGATCCATTATACACAGCATGCTTCAGCCTACTAGTTCAAGGAGACTTTGTGCAATGAATCACCAGAAAAAGCACGTAACTAATACCCCATAATAGGTGTCAGCTAATAGCAGCCTACAGAGAGAGGGAGGGGAGGAGGGAGATAATAAATACAGAGAGAAGGAAAGGTGAGCAAAAAATATCAAGAGACATAGGAGGCAAGGAGTGAGATGTAAAAGAACTAGTTCGCCTTGCTCAAAGAAAGGCTTGATTAATGGCAACTTCAACCGAGCAGGTTAAAGATTTAGATAATATAACAAATGGAATATTACGAAAACAGCACTGATGTAGATAAATTAATACCATACTGCACATTTACACCTATGGGCTATGGTTACAAATAAGTCGAAAACCGTCTAAGGCATTTATATTACCACTATTAAAATAAAAACGAACAAAGTTGAGGACAATGCATGCATGATTACCTTCATTTTCTCAGGTTGGGGTTGCCTTCTCCTGCAACAAAGAGAAATAGCCATTTAGTAGTGTAATTTCGGCCTAACAAGTAAACTTTACCAATTTTGAGAATAGCATCAACAAACAAAAGAAAATGAAAAGAGATGAAAAGAACAAGGTGAAGTTCACTTAGCAGCGTTCAGTTCTCTAACCAACGAGAGCAAGTTGTATTCATGAAATTAACTTGTTTCTCATGTTAAGAAACACAGTGATCTTTATAGGTGACTAGGAGTACTATCTCAAATAAAAATTTATTAACAACCGATACCTACAACTTGCTAGGAATGGCAACAGGAAAATAAACAAATTGTCAAACCTATATGGATTAAAATCTTCATCATCTTCTTCAGCAGAATCGTAATTTGCATGATCTTGAGCGAGCTTCTTGGAATAACCCTCATCCCAGTACAACCTCTCCCAGTTCTCTCTCGTCTCATTATATAGTTCCATATATCTTTTGCACCAAGGTTCATGCTCCTTTCAATTGCAAAAGTAAGATCAGTTTAGAAACAACCAAATGAACTTCCCATTCGAAATCCAACTCAAAAATTCAAAAAATCAAATAGAAATCCAAACAACATAAGAAAACGTCAGAAGAACTTGAATCTTTTTCTTTTATATTAAAAACGAGAAAATTATTTCTTCAGAGTCCAACTATCTAAAATTAATTTGATTTAAGGCCAATAACAGCTTGTTTCATTTTGACTGTATGCAAGTGATAATAGCATGAGAATCAGCATAGCTTCAAGGAAATTAGATATGCCAAACAAAGATATACCAGACATTCACCAATCGAGTGGTTTCATATCTAGAATCAGATCTGCTGGGCATGGTGTAGAGGCCTCACTCGGACTTAGCTCGAGAATTTCAAAGCATCGACTCAATGTATTGCAACATAGTAATTCCGAGTTATGCAGTAGTTTGACTAAGAGCATGGTGAGGAAATGGATTTCAAAAACGAAGATTTGAAGTGGTTATAATTTACTGAGTACTCAGTAAAACTCATGCATTTCGTGTGCAAACCATTGCAGACAAAGTAACATGAATATCTAGCTAGAAAGTCCATTTCCATAGTAATAACTTCGCAAGTGTGCAGTTAGCAATTCCTACTAAGTGATAACTAAAGGTAATCCAAGTCTATCCACAACATCAAGACTTCAATGATATATCAAATTATAGAATACTGTAACAACTCCAATCAAATTATGATTTCATAAAGTTTGCTCATTTTTACACTTCCCCAGCGATTTTTTTTTTTTTTTTAAGAAGAAACAACAACTATAAGCACCAAAGTTCAATAACCCTAATTTCTCAAGTACCCACCTTCTAAATTTACACTGTCCGTTTCATATCATTAAATTAGACAAAAATCCTTTCACACAATTACTTGCAACAGGCAAAAATCCCAGTATTCATTAACCAAATATATTAAAAAGGTGCATATGACGTTAAATTTTAAAAAAGAGAAATTACAGATTCTTTCAGAACGAGGCGCGTGCGACGCATGAACTGTTCGCGGAGCTGCTTGCGTCTCTTGTTGGGAATATTTTCTCTCGGAATCACAAACCGTTCTCTGGGCGGCACGTTCTCTCCTATCTCGTGCATTTCGCCGTCCACCACCCACCACTCGGACTTATCGTCAGTCTTTTTCAGCATAGACGATGGCGAGAATTTGGACCGCCGGCGCCTTGGGCCAGAATCGGCATCGGTTCGGGCAGATCGGAGTTGGAAGGCGGCAAATTGGAGTGGGCTGAGGCCCCGAGCTCTTCTCGTGAGGGAGAGCATCGGAAATTGCTGCAAAGATGCACTGTTAAAGGGTTCAAAGGTCTAAAAAAGGGGCACTTTGTTACAACTTACAAGTGTTACAACTTACAACACCTTCATTCAGATATTGAGTTTTAGCCACTAATTTTTTCAAAATATTAGATGTTACTCATTAGAATAAATTCCATTTCACAGCCGTAAGGGAATAATTGGCGTGACAGACATATTGCACAGTAGGCGACCAATCTCTAAACTGTCGCTCAATCACGAAGAAAGACGTTTTTTATTGTTCACTAAACTTTTCAAACTGACATCAAGTTGATACGGAAATTTAATAATTATCAAGGCTCCTCAAGAATACGTATATAAAATTATGATTAAAATGATTTGAATAGTAAAAATCAAGAAAAACGAAAGGATAAGTATTAACAATGATGCAACTAAAAATAGTAATTACATTCAAAAAAATCCAAAGAACATGATGTTGAAGCTAATAATTACATTAAAAAAACATTCACCAAAAAAATAAAAAAAAAATAAAAAATGATGCATGAGTTAATAATTACATTAAAAAAAATTCACCAAAAACATGTGCATCAATCAAAAAATTTGGAGTATACACCTCCTCACTTGTGCATCTCCTTGCACTTGTGGCTTCTTCGAAGTGGGGAATGCACTGTCTAATGACAAGTTCTCATTGGCGAGGAGGCGATGGTCCTTCATTTGGTCAGGTGGACTGAATTAGATGTGCATAAACTTCAAATTGCACTGTATAACTAATTGCAAAATCTAACATTGCAGGAAAAAACTAATTTCCTTGTTTAATATATCATTTGGCCGGGTGTACTAACTAATTGTATAACTAACTACAAGATCTAGAAATTTATTTTCTACGAATCAAATGTCATTTGTTTAATTAAAAATCCAATGTTGCATAGTAAAACCAAATATATATAGATGTCAAATTTCACTTTATAAGAGACGTTTCTTTAAAGGGGTTCTTAAATCGGAAAAGGTGGCAACTCAAGCTAAATAAGTTTAACGACTGCTTAAAATTGCAATCTATGTATTGTTAATCATTGTGCAGGTACCAGAGCAATTGAAGTCAGGTAGATAGTAGCCTTCGAGTACTTAGTAAATCAAATCCTCGTATCAAGTGGAGTTGTTCGGAATAAGTGGTGCTGGTGCTACAAGAGTTGACTGAAAGTTTCATTTTTCTTGGATGTTTGGTCTTGCTTCTAGACTTTTCGATTGTATGTCTCTCTTGAGGCCATTATTCTCGCAAATGATTGCAACTGTTCATCGTGGCTCTCTAAAGAATTCTTTCTAAAATCTCACACTAACTTCACCTCCTCCTTTTTAGATGAGGTTTTTGATTTTTGATCAAGAACTTGGTATTCTGTGATCTGTAAGGTCGGGAACACACAATATTAAACCGAGAAACAGAGATAAAATGATCTTCTCGGAAAAAATGTGCAGAAAATCAAAGAAAAAACAAGGGATTTCTTTCGGCTTAAACCCCGGAGGTTCGGCGACTACTTCTAACACCTACATTCTTCGTTGAGCATCTAATAGATTCGATTTGTGCTCGATTCCACTATATAGCCCAAAATGGCAACAAATGTTCAGCCAAATCACTAAGTATAGGAGATAACATTTATCTCTCTATATACAACAGTCGATCCACAAGATTTATAAAGAATCTCTTCAAAAACTCAGAAACTGCAACATAAAAGAACACACACTTTCTCGCGGATATTCACTTAGAATATCACTACACAGAGGTTAGCTATTACAGATAAACTATCTCAAATCGGTAATTTGAGAAGAAATAGAAGAGAGAACCAAAATCAGAGAATCCCTTTCAAACGGCGTAATCAGAGAGAAAAAAATGAAACCTTAGCAGACGAATGCCAAATGAAAAGGCATATAATAGTAGAAATCTCCAAAAACTAATCCAATGGTGCAGATTAAAACACACGTCGCAATCAGATTAAAGATGCATTTTTAATAAAGTTGCAACACCAAAAATACAATTTCAATACAAATTATGGGAGCACCATTCGAATTGGTTTCGAATCCCACATTCTCCACCTTGCTACCAGAATTTGGGATATAGTGTAGGCTTGAGCATAATCTCAATCACTTTTCATTTGCTCTAAATACCTGTACATGTATTACAAAGAATCAACAAATAAAAGTTTCAAACAATTTACAAACTTATTCAAACGAATCACTTTTGTACCCATATTTGATGGATTAAGTTGAGTTGTAACTTTTCCAATTCTAAGATTTCCTTTTGAAATGATGTCTCTTATAAAATGATATTTAACATTAATATGCTTTGTTCTATCATGAAACATAAGATTTTTGTTCAAATGAATAGCACTTCAATTATCAGATAGCAACATAATATGGTTATCAGAAAACTAAGTTCAGATAATAATCCATTTAACCACATTCGCTCTTTTACAGCATAAGTAGCAACAATATATTCTACTTCTGCAGAAGATAGAGCAACAATTTTTTGAAATTGTGATTTCCAGCTAACAGCTGTAACATATAAGGTATAAAAATTGGATGAAGTTGATATCATATTATCTCTATCTCCAGCAAAATCAGAATCAGTATATCCCGTTAAAGTTACACAATTTTCCTAATTTAAATATTAAACCTAAGTTAGGTGTGCTTTTAAAATATCTGAATAACCATTTTAAAGCATTCGAATGTTCTTCCTCAGGGTTACTCATAAATTCAAGATCAGGTCTGGTACAAATCATTAAATACATAACAGAACTAATAGCATTTGCATAAGGAACTTTAGATATTCTAGCATATTCTTCATCAGACTTGGGACAATATTCAGAAGATTGCTTAAAATGATTAGCAGGAGGCAATGTTACATGTTTACAGTTTTGTATGTTAAATTTTTTTAAAACTTTGATCACATAATCATGTTGATTCAAAAATAACAAGTCTTTCTCTTTATTTCTCCAAATCTGCATGCCTAATATCTTTCTAGCAGAATCAAGATCTTTCATTTCAAATTCAGACTTCAGCCCCTAATTGGTGCACATTTTTTTGGAAAAAGAATGCATTTTTACTGTTGATGTGATGGGGAATATGAGCTTGAAAAAAAAAAGGAAAAATTATTGATGTGACGAAAAATATTATTTTATTGAAGAATGTGTGGTTGAAAATGAATAAAAGAATGAGAATAAAAAAAATAATTTGGCTCAAACAGGGCCTCAATTTCAATTTAATATCATAAATTTCAGATTTATCACAACTAGAGCAACATATCATCCACATAGAGAACTAGATACAAAGAATTTTTACCTCCATCACCTTTACAGTATAGACAGGTGTCATAATAACTTCTTTTAAAACTAATTTTTTGAACAAATTTATCAAATCTCATATACCATTGTCTAGGAGCTTGTTTTAAACCATATAAGAATTTTTTTAATAGACAAACAGTATTCTCAGGATCTTCAATTTCAAAACCAACAGGCTGCTTCATGTAAATAATTTCATCTAAATCACCATATAAAAAAGTAGATAACATCCAATTGATCAAGTTCCCATTTAAATCGAGCAACAAGAGCAAGCAAATATCTAACAATAGTATATTTCACAGAGAATTTTTTTAGTGTAATCAACCCCTTCTTTTTGACTAAAGTATTTTGCAACAAGTCTAGTTTTCTATATAATTTTTTTTACCATTTCCTTCCATTTGTGTTATTTTATAGATCTACCTCCAGTCAATCAATTTTTGCCCTTTAGGCCTTTTAATAAGTTCCCAAGTCTTGTTTTTCGAAAGAAAAGACATTTCATCTTCCATAACAGTTATCCAAATTTTACTTTTTTTTATATTTAATGGCATCATCATGGGAGTTTGACTCATTTTCAAACTGTTCTGGATAAGTGAAAAATGAAACAAAATCATCACTGTCAAATATAGTAGAAGGTTCGATCTGCCTCATCTTTCTATCTCTTGTGAGTTGATACTCATCAGAAGGGAGAGAAGTATGATCAAATTGGTTAGGTTATCAATTTCTTGATCATTTTCAATTTTAGGTTCAAGACCAGTTTCATTTACTATAGGTACATGAGTCTCTTGCTCAATTTGAGAAGGCTCCACCTTAATTGAGCATCTATATCGGTCAAAATATTTTCTTTTCCTTTTAAACATGTCATTAAAAATTCATTGAAAACAACATCTTTTCTAATGACTCTATACCCCTTTTCACATTTAACCCATAATATGTAGTCTTTAGCATGTTCATCATAATCCAAGAAAACACGTTTAAATAATGTAGGTTCTAATTTT
>CAIGRN010008967.1:0-18911 GCA_903798345.1 Fraxinus anomala | reverse complement strand
TGGTTTCTGAGACTAGAGATGGAGCTGGCCTTGTTGCTCATGGTGCTTTTGGAAGCGGCAGATCAAAGTCAAAGTTTATTAATCAAATTTGTAACTACTGGAAGAAGAAACGACACTTGAAGAAGGATTGCTACAAATTACAGAATAAAGAAAGGATGATTGCAAGTAGAAATTCAGATACTTTAGGCGAAGCAAACCTTGCGGAGAACATTGATGGAGATCTTTTAGCTATTTCGACATTGAATCTAAACCAGATAAGGATTGGATTCTTGATTTAGCATGTGTGTTTCATATGTGTCCTAATAAGGACTTGATTACTACATATGAAACGATTTCCAAAGGTGTCGTGGTTATGAAAAATTTGGATTGCTAGAATAGGTACAGTGAGATTAAAGATTTTGGATGGAATAATTAGAACACTTGGCCATGTTCGATTGTTCTGAATTTAAAGAAAAATCTCATCTCTTTGTCTATCCTTGATTCAAAAGGTTATGAGTTCTTTGGTGGAGGTGGAGCTTTGATGGTTTGTAAGGGTGCCCAGACTGTATTGGAGAGACGGAAAAGATCTCAGTTATACATCTTGCAGGGACATGCATAATTTGGAAGAGTCAATTAGCACAGGTTCAGTACCGTGGTGGACATTCAGTTTGGTACAATACCTTTAGGAGCTCATAAAGGGTCAGTGGAGTTCAATAGATATGGATAATGCCACTTTGCCACAATCACCTGCTGTGCCATTGTATTCAGTTGCTACGGATAGACCTAGTGGAACGAGGTATATAGATGTTAATTTTGTTGAGCATGCTTTCAGTGGAGTAGAAGGTGTACAATCTAGTAAGGGGCCTTCCGTAAAAGCATTTGGTATTGATTCTGCTTTAGGGTGTTTTACAACCCATTTTGGTTAATTTAAAATCATTATGATTTTTTGGGAATCTGAGGTAATTCTGCAGAGTATTGCTTGAATTCATTGGAAGATGTAGAGTTTTATTTTTTGTTTTCGTTAGAGAAGTCAGATCATTCTTTAGTGAAATTCATGTCAAGGTGGAGATTGTTGAAATTTGGGTGTGATCCGAATTCCTTTGTTGAAGTTGTTTTGGGAGTTGGAATTTGTATTAGACTTGAATAAGTTAAATTATGGACCAGGAAAAAAAGTCGCCGCATTTTTGCTAGCCTACCGTTAGCTGGCCACTCAAGCAACACTTACAGGTTTTCAACTTGAGACTTGTCGCCAGCCGGCGCTGCCCTGTCGCCTGACTCTTGCTCGCCGTCGCTCAAGCGACATTGTTATTCGGCCCAAACCCGTTTAGCGTTTTAATACATTTTCGGTATTCTATTTCAATTACAACTCAACTATTAGGGTTTTGGACGTCCCCTTACATGTTCTCTATAAATACTAGCCTCTTCTTTATAATTTGTAATGTGTGAGATATATGATTACTAGATTTTAGGATCATTGTAATTTTCTTTCTTTCTCTATTATTCTTGGTCAATAAAACTCTTAATTCTTCTGCCAATTCTTGTCTTCTTTATTTTTTTGTTCTTGATCAAATTATCAAATATTTCATATTGTACCATACAATTTCAACATCTCAATCCGGTGATTGGTTTCACAACAAGTGCTATCAATCTTAACAAATATAAATTAACTGCCGTGCTAGAATAATACAAATTGTTTCCGATTTGATAATAGGACTAAACTTTTTAGTATAGTCAATGCCATCATGTCGAGCAAACCCATTGGCAACTAATTAAACGTGATCTATAGTGATCAATACTACCATCTTGATTTTTTTAAATTTTATAAACCTACTTGTTGCGAATTAAATTCACTTTAGATGAGCGAGGGTCCAATGCCCAAGTATCATTAGCTAACAAAGCTTCAAACTCAAGAGCCATGTCATTTCTTCACTCGGGTAAAACAACTGCTCGTGAATAACAAGTAGGTTTCGGCGGTAAAGAGATACTGTTAGGACAAGAAGTGGATGCTCGGTTGAGTAAAATACTTTGAAATCTGAATTTTTCTAGGCTTGGAATGGCCAGGTTTTTAATATGTTTGCATAGGATGAAAAGGAATAAACTGGCTGTTATGATTTGCCGGAGAGCAAGCAAAAAAAAAACCCATAGGATTTGAATTTCGTGTGTTCAAAGTCAAAGAAGTGGTAAGATCAGGTTGTTGAGAGGAATGTGGAAGCTCACTCAGTGGAGAATTAGAATTCAAATTTCGGACTTGCAAGGGAGATGATGATTCCGGTATGGAGGAAATTGAATTTAAATTTAAGTTTTGAACCTGCAAATTTGAAGGAGCAGAACATATGGATGAGATACAGTATTCAAATTGAAATTCAAATGAAGAGAAGTATTTACCAAGTGTTGGATATGCAGCCGATAACCAGAGGTTGAAGATAAAGTAGTTGTGGACTCTAGACCAGGAAATAAGGACTCGTTAAAGACATGTCGAGTAACATAGAATCAATGTATGAAATATTTGAGTTTTCTATCTACGAGAGATGAAAGAATATATTTTACTATTAAGTGTTGAAAAATAACCAACTTAAAAGTTTATAATGATTTGATTAACTAACACACATGGATCAACCATGAATAAGTGTAAATTAGTTTCAGCTGCATTATTCATGAGCTCTTTATGAATTGTCAATGATTTTATTACTTGATATGAGTTCAGCATAATTATACAATTTATTGATATTATGTTTGTATGCTTGCATATTTAGTAAATAGTCTTGCTTGATATATATAAGAGTTTAAGTTTAAGATTGTGATAAATGCATATTATATACTTACTTAGTGTTTCTTTACTTATTTATTTGTGATTAATTGAGCGGAAATCTACCTAATGTACGTGTAAATATGTTAATTGTAGGTAAATTCCCAATTTTGGATGCAACTGAAATGAAAATGGTGGAATTGAAGTTAAATTAGAGTTGATTAGGAGGAATTGATGATCAACCATGTTGCAACTGATCAATTGGAAGACTTATGGGAGCAATCAGAAGTGATTCACAAGTTGTGGGAGCTAAACACAACATTTGAAAGGTTTAGGGACTTAATTGCACACTAATAGTACTTACATCAAATCGATTATGAATGGTTGAGGAATGTTTCGGACCAATTTACAATGAATTAAAGCTAAAGGACCAAGATCCAAAGAATAAAGGATGTAAATTGAACATAGTGCGAAGTACGCGGATCAAATTGTACATACAGGAAAGTTTCAGGGCTGCGATTCACCCAAGGACTGTGATTACAATAACCATAATTGTTGCAACAGACCCTGAAACTGTTCAGCTGTGCAATCGCGGTCCCTACACTTTTGCGATTGCACAGTTTGGTCCCGATAAAGTTATTTTCTTTCCTTTTTTCACTCAAAACACTTTATGAAAATCTTATAGGGCACGGATTTGACCTACTTCATATCCTATAAATATTTATATTCATCCAAAGACCAAAGGGGAGGAAGTTAGAGGCTTGAATACACAATTTCTACATAATTAAAAGAGCCAATTGAAGAAGAATTGAGAGATTTATTCAAACTTTGAAGAAGTTATTATTACAAGACACTTTTATACATATTTCTGCATCATTATTGGGATTATTGAAGAAGATGAAGATGAAGATGAAGATCAAAGGAGAGAAAATAAAAAACCACTGAAGGAATTCAAAATACAAGACCACTTTCTTTCTTCCCAAATCCAAATTTTCGGATGTTGTATTTATTCATATTGTGTTCTTGTAATTAATTGATGTTTGGCTAGTTGTTTAGCTTTTAGGATTACATTGAATCCTACGTTTTGATCTTTAAATAGTAATTATATAATTTTGAAATTAAGACGACCATTTGGTTTGAATGTTTGTTATGCTATTAAAGCTTTCAATTAATTGGTGACTAATTGAATTGACGTATGATTCCTATTGATATTAGAAAGAAGGAATAGGGAAGATACATAGTGTGTGATAACATTCATTGTAAGGCTAAATACACGTTATGAATAGTGTTTAACTCTTGCATGATACAATTGATGTTCTTGTGCTTTTAATGATTGCTTAATTCAGAATATGAATATTATTGAATCGTGCTTAGTAATGTGTTTGATTGATCTCGAGAGGGAATATTAAACATGATAGGAACATTGTTATTCATGTCCTATAATTGTTGTAAAATTTTCGAATTAATATTAAGGTGGATGAATGTAGGAGGACATAGTATCTAATATTAAACATGATAGGAACATTGGTATTCATGTCCTATAATTGTTGTAAAATTTTCGAATTAATATTAAGGTGGATGAATGTAGGAGGACATAGGATCCTAGTGCTTTATTAAGTAATCGAGTAATATTACACGTTTCCTACCACAGTCTGATTAATTAGATTGATTATAGATTTAAGTTTTAATATCACTAAACCTCATCTAATTAATTGTGATTTTACATTCGATTAGAATTGGAGTTAATTAAGAATTACGTTAAATATTTATTCCTCAAGTGATCGATACTCGAACTCACATCCACTTTATTACTTATTCAAGATCCGTACACTTGTTAGAAATATTACTAATTGCAATACAGTAAAGTGCAGAAATAAAAATTACCGACTGATCGAAACTCGTGACAACACAATATCCTAAAGCGAAATTACCCGTCGATAACTGCTGTGACTTCTGTGGACAATCACCTCTATGATACAACGATCAAATAAACAAATTATACAATAATCACAAATGATTTTCAGAACTCTCGAGTGTACTCCAGAAAATATGTAAAATTGAGTACAATATTTTACTGAATAGGAAGACACAATTTCGTATTTGTAATAATTTTTTAATGCCCAAATGTGTGTTTATATAGGCAGATAAATGATGTAACTGACTCCACCATGATCCAGTATTATTTGTAATTTTATGACTAGTGGTAATGTGTTGTTAATACTGGATAGTTAAAAACGGTCATATTTTACTGGCTAGTTGACCCATTAAGTAATTCCAAAAATGATTTTAAAATTATTATTATTAGAATTAAGAAAGCCTAAGAGCTCAATCAAAGACCTTTTAATATAATGCGTGGAATGTGATTCGAACCCCAGCCTCCCACACAAATTCAACACTTCTCACCAATTTGGTACTTCATCTGAATTAATTATTTATTTCACATATTATATTTATTTTATAAATATCTAACAACACTTGTGGCATAAAAATTGACAGCAGTACACTAACACTTTGTGTGTGTTTTTCAGCTATATTGTCATCTCATGTTGTGGTGCATGTAGGATGGTAGCGTAGATGAAATGGAGTCTTCAAAAGAGACAATGTTGGATGGCATAAGGCCAGAGGATGGCCATTATTGAGATCTATGAATTTCTGAGTTCTTGTTGATTGGCTTGCTCCAGTGTTCAAATTGTTTGTGCTAGCTTGAAGGACAACGTTGTGGATTGTAATTTGCACTTTATTATGGTTTGTTTCATATCAAATTTCGTGCCGCGTGATTGTATTTAAAATGTTGGGAAAGAATATTGATATTCCATTGATGATGTCTTTTCATATTGATAAAAACTTTCCTTCCTTTAACAGTCTTTCTGACTTCCACTAATGTAGTGAATAATGAAGCTGAGGGCAAAGCTTTTTATTGGTATATATATACAAGTACGTGTCGCAACATGAATCATTTCTGCCATTTCCACCTTTAAATATAATGAAGTTACTGTGCTGAACTCCATGCAGAATCACTTATCAAGAAGCTGAGCCTGTGGATTCTTGAATGTCTAGCTGATGCTCTGCTACAAGGATACAGGAATCACTTTCTATGGATGAATCTGAACTCCCATCCTTGAAAGAGTCTTTGGGTGAATTGAGAAAATCAGTCGTGCATTGTACATCAGGGGCTATGCCAACCTGGTCGATATCATGAAGTGCCGGAGACAAATATTTGGCCACCGTTATGAAAAGGGCCGATCCATCATGTAGTTCTGTCACACTCTACACGTAACATTTTGATGAGATTTTTAGGAAATATAGGAGAAAAAAATGAACAATAAAGAGGAGCCAATTCAAATAAACAAGGAAAATAAGTCCCTAGATAGATGTTATCAAAACCTGGATTTTTCCTTTCCCAAAAGTTCTATGTCCCACGAGAATTGCTCTGCCATTGTCGTGGAGTGCTCCTGCAAGAATCTCACTTGCACTTGCACTCCCTTCATTTACCTGTTAGGAAAGGAAAAATGATATTTAATTCATACAAGGACATCAAAGTGTGCCCACGTAGGAAAAAAAAGGAAAAAGAAAGAAAGATGACATTTGAAAGTATGAAACTTACAAGAACAACAAGTGGATCATGCGTTATGGCATGCCCGTCTATCATGCTAATAGGTAGCATATCCCCATATCTATCAATGGTGTTGACTAGAGTCTCATTTCCATCTAGCCAAATCTGGGCAACATCAAGTCCTGCTTTCACCAAACCACCCTGCAACATTGCAAGGAGGAAAGATGAGCATTACAACAGTTGAAATCTGGACAAAAAATATGAAAAATATGATTTAAAAGAAGAAGGATAGGGACTAACTGGATTGTTTCGCAGATCCAGGATATATGATTGCACACCCTGATTTTCCATCTCATAAATCGTGTTTTCCATCTCTGCGGCGGCACTCTGTTACTAACATATAGTGTTATTTCTTTATAGATGATTCACAAAATGAGGATGTCTTAGAGCTTTAATTGAGGATTCAAAATGAAAAAAGAAGTGATCAAGCAGATTAGATATCAACTGAGCAAGTACCTGAGAGAAGGTTGCCAACTTTACATATCCGGTCTTTGATAGATGGCCATCGGGTGCTCTGTGGGGAATGATGGCACTAGAAACAGACGAAAGCTTAATGACTTCACGGGGCAGTTTTACCTTCAAAAAAACGAGCATTAGCCTAGTTAGCTTAATAAGTTGCAGTCATGAAGAATCTCTTCTTCTTATCATATAGACCTGTGATAGGACAACCTTAAGATTGGATGTAAGAAGAACTAAACAACATGAGTTGGGATCTATACCTCTCTGATACAAGAACTTCCCAAGTTGTCAACCTGCAGAACAAAGGTTTGATAAAAAATAAAAAATAATAAGAAAAGAATTTGTATTTGATAATGAAATTAGGATTCACTTACAGTTGCAATTTAATCAAACATAGAGCTATAATGAAATTGTGCAAGTAAGAAAGTAAAATGCTCACGCGGTTAACTTTTATTGTCACCGTTGTTCCAACACGTCCTCTGAGCTTTTGTGCTGCTGCTTCACTAGCCACTCCATCCAGTGTTTCACCTAATTCCCCTCAAAACAACATCCAAATTTACTCCAAGTTGTAGTATTTTTAATAGTGGTAATTGATATTTTTTTCTCCAAGTATTTGACAATCAAGTTCAGTTAAAGCTGGTACCATTTATTTCAATTAATTCGTCTCCTTCATGTATACCAGCACGTGCAGCAGGGCTATTCTGTATACATGACAAGACAACCTAAAATGAAATAAACACAAAGCTTAGTGCCAGCATGAACCACGTAAAAATGCATGGAATGTATGATGGAAGATTTGGGTATTATCTTAAACGAGTATTTAGATAGAATGCTCTGCAGAAGAACTAAAGCTCTGATCACGGATCAAGATGCAAAAACAGAATGATAAAATCGAAAGAAGACTGGAGTTGATGCTGAACCAATTCTTCCATTCCAGAGGAAGAAGAAATAACATTCCATGCTGTATTCCCACAAACTTCCCTTCTCGCTTACCAAAAGTAACTGCTTCCCTCATAAATTTACATAAAATAATAATTTATGTTCCAAATAATCAAAAGCAAAAATAAGTCAAGAAGGTGACCGGAGAATTATATGGATAGCTATAAGTTTCAGATGTAGTTGAGTTTATAACTAGATTTATAATTGCCTGCTTTTTAGAAATTAAATTTCAGTACAAAGTACATGAATTTAGTCATTCACAGAAACTGTTCTAGAATTGAAAAATGTAGCACTAGACAGTAAAGACGTAAGATGAACTCATATTTATCCACAGGCTTTTTCTAGGAACACCATTTAATTTTACAGAGATGAAATGGAGAAATGTGTACAAGTCAACTTAATTTATATTTGTTTACCAACCAGGTGTCCAGTTTTTGGCTCAACATTGATGAAAAGACCAACCCCTTGCAAGTTTCCGTCACTTCCTATTCTAAAACTTTGATATTCCTGCATGTAACAATCAATGGTAATTAGATGTCGCTGAGTCATTAAAAGAATGAATTTTAACTCAAAACAAAAATGATATTAGCTGAAAAGACCAAATTCACAAAGCATCAACTAGAATATAAACCAAAATAAAAAAATTGGAACCTTAGGACTAATAATCCGTGTAAAAGGGTCTCCAAGAGTTGAAAGCATTCCCTTGACCTTGCTATAAGCTGCATCCTCTGATCTAAGGGGAAACATTTCCACCATTGTTTGTTGCAGTTTCAAGTCCCAATCTGTAAATATATGAATAAAATCAAAGTTATCTAGGGATCTTGGAAAATTTATTTGTCGGAAGTACCTTTTATATTCTTTATTTTTCATGAATGAATTAAACATGAAAGGCGAAGAAAATCCGGTGTATTTAGTTGTTATTCAGTACGCAATTAAAATCAAGGTTATATACTAACTGGAATTTTCAGGAAAGCGAATTTATTATGTCAGAAGCAATTCTTGTGGTTTTCATTTCATTTCAAGGATAATAAAATAATTGTTCGAAACCCTGTTTTTCTCTTCTTCTTGGATATGGAATATAAAAGTAAACCAAAAGGGGAAATAGATTAGGACCTTGATGATTAAATGTTGGATCTATGAAAGTCTCTCTAATCAAGCCCCATGCTTCCACAAGGGTTCTCTGGACGGTGTTCACCTGCGAAAACCGTGTCAGGCTATCATTTAAATAAACCATTTTGTTTCCAAACTGGATAAGTTAACTTATAAATTTTAACTTTCTCCAAACTTGCTTTTTTCCAGTGTCGCTTAATCAGCTTTTTAAGCTTACCAAAACATGTTTCAACAACTTATCACACAAAATAAATAAATAAATGAAAATTCTTTATAAGTTTTCTTCTCAATAACACTGGAATAAAGTTCAAATTCTACAAAATTTGATACCTCAAGAGTGTGAGAAACAGGAAATGCTACAGTCAGGGTCTCAGCGAAAGCCGGAGAATCACAACACAAAGAAACTGCTGCAGCGAAACCAAGAACGCCTCTTCCAACCCATTTAACCATATTTTCATTACACCCATAACTGGATTGTCCACTGGATTTTCTTTCATTCACAGCCTGAGTCAATTTTACTCTAAATTTCTGGGTTTTTCGACAATTTAAAACCGAAAAGAACAGTTTTGAAGTGGGTTTTGTGAGAGATTTAGGAACTGGAGAAAGAGATGCTGGCTTAAGATCGAGATTTGGGGATAGAGATTCCATTTTGCTGAGAGGAAGAAAAATCAAGAAATTATTATGTTTCTTAAAAGGATTATTATTTTTTTAATTGTGGAAAGGGATCTTATAAGGGGCAGTTTGGATAGAGACAGTTATGTTGTGATTCATGAAAGGAGCCCACATGAATCTTTAGCTCTGTGGTGGTTAATTCTGTTGCGTGTCTGAGTATCTCTGTGCATAGAATCCCAAATGAAACCACCACCATTGCTACTTTAATGGCAGAGTATTTTTCAGTTATGATTAATGCAATTAATTTTAATTTATTAAAAAAAATTAAGCTCCTTTATTAGAAATGGCAAAATATTCGATACCTACTGCCTGATCTTGCCTCGCACCCCATCCGTACGAGAATCAAGGTGAGCGTAGGGAACATGGTCATCGATCTTAACCTTATTTTATGGGTAATTGGCGCAAAACGTCCATACCTTTGACGATTTTTGTGGAAAACGTCTATACTTTTGATTTTTTGACGCATAACGTCCCTTCCTTTCACATTCTTTGCGCTGAACATCATTTTTACCAATTTTTAGCATAAAATGACCAATACACCCTTCTATTTAAATAAAACAAAAGAAAAGAAAAGAAAAGAAAAATAAAGAATGAATTGTAACTATAGGCCCAAACGTTTTAAAAAATGCAAATAACCCACCAAACTTCACATTCTTCAAAAATTATAACTTTACCCTAAACCCATAATTGCATGAAGGTCCACAAATTTAATAAATTGTAGGAGAAGCCCCCGTCCCCAAATTTGACCAGTCTGTGAAGAAACCTGGCAGCTTATGGAGCCGATTGCTTCTACTCCAAATTCGACCACTATATCGCCGGACAAACAATCGGATTTCCACACCACCAACATCTCCTAATCCAACTCTACAATCCCATATTAAAAATTGGCCATAACAGATCCATAATCAGATGAAATCTAGGTTCAAAAACACGTCCTCACGTACTGTTTAAACATCAATTCTGGCCAACACTTCAACACCCATGACCAAACTCCATTACAGGCTTCTAATACTACTTAAGGTGAGAAGTTTCATGGTCCCATATCACCAACGAACAGTTTAATTCAGATTCAATCTCATCTGAAGGCAGCGAACCACATAGTTTACACCCCAAATTCCGGCTCCGGCGTTGAGATTCACGGTCGCGCACCACCACCATTATCTTCTACCCATCATGGCGAACAAAATGTACATATGGGTCTTCGTGAATTTGTCCTGAATCAACCAATTATTGAACAAGTGGGATTGTAGAGTGGGATTGTAGTATGGGATTTCATCTGATTATGGATCGGTTATGTCCGATTTTTAGTATGGGATTGTAGAGTGGGATAATGAGATGTTGGTGGTGTGCAAATTCGGTGGTTTGTCCGGCGGTATGGTAGTCGAATTTGGAGTAGCAGCAGCCGGCTCCATAAGCTGCCAAGTTTTTTCGCAGGCTGGTCAAATTTGGGGACGGAGGCTTCCCCTACAATTTATTAAATTGTGGGGACCCTCATGCAATTATGGGTTTAGGGTAAAGTTATAATTTTTTAAAGAATGTGAAGTTTGGTGGGTTATTTGCACTTTTTAAAAAGTTTGGGCTTATAGTTACAATTCATTCTTTATTTTTCTTTTCTTTTGTTTTCTTTTATTTAGATAGAAGGGTATATTGGTCATTTTATGTTAAAAATTGGTGAAAATGATGTTCAACGCAAAGAATGTGAAAGGTAGGGACGTTATGCGCCAAAAAATCAAAGGTATGGATGTTTTTCACAAAACCCGTCAAAGGTAGGGACGTTTTGCACCAATTACCCTTATTTTATTATGTACTTGTTTGTCTCCCATTATTGAAAGAAAAATGGAGTAATGAATAGTATTTTTTGAAAAATGTGTTGTTGAAATTTATTAAAGTAACTTTATTGATTTGTGTGTATAATATTTTATTGGGTGAATGTGTGGTGGAGAATCATACTATAGCAAACAATTTTTTAGATTAATGATAGACAAACGTGGGCTATATCTTATCTTTTAAGTTTAAATTATATTTAAAATATAAAAATAATACTATTTATCATTATGATGAACGAATATCGGTAATGTGACAATCTATATAGAATAATAGTATTGTACAATTCAATTTTTACTAAAGATGTCACGAAAATATGTGTTTCGCTTGAAATACTGCAAGTGCGTGAATCGTTAATAAGTAGTAAAATGAATTTTGAGTCCAAATATCATTCCCACAAAGATTGTACTAGTTTAAATTCATATTATCTTCAATAGAAATTTATAATTTTTCTATAATCAAATTGTACACACTTAAATTTACGTTTGAATGCAGGACTTAAATTAACTAAAATAAATGTACGGTTATAATTAAATGCAAGTTTTATAAAAATATGATAATGAAAAGTATATTAGGATTCTGAATCTCATTATATCAATCCCCTTTAACTCCTGAACTTATAAATTGGATGGCATGATTCAATTATAAAGATCAATATTCCTAATTTGTTTAACAATATCTCTCGAGTAGAATTAAACCCATTTTTACATGTGAACTGACTATATTTTTATTACGGATGCATACATATAAAAATGCATTAAACATTTATAAATACATAAAGATCACATAAAATATAGCGTTATATTTCTATCATTATCGAACTCTACGACAATTGACACTATGTTTAATTTATTTTCAATAATTTGAAAGTAAAATAAGTCATAAAACTCATACAACTATTGCTCATATAATTGTAGAGAAAATTAAATACATGTTAATCAATCAATAATTAAAAATGTGCTTTAAATATCAAAAATAAATAAAATTGCGAATTAAAGGTTCAGAATAGAAGTGTCATTGTAATCCTAGCACAAAATAATTTAGCCTAACATAATATCTGAATTAAATAAATAAAAGTGAAAAGACATCATCCAAACTTGACGAAACGTAATTAATTTTTCAAATTGAAATTGTAGTCTTTTTCCTCTCCGATTTTCCAATTCTGACCGTCTCCGTCTTTTTTCGTTTCTGTGCGTAATTTTTTCTCCTTTTCTTTTCAGCCGGTGCGTATCTATGTCGGCTTCTGCATGTATATAATTTTCTTCTTCGCTACATTTTTAATTGTTCCAACCGCAACTCTCCTTTTTCAATTGAGAAAAATTCGTATCTAAAAGTTTTACTATAACACATTTCAAAACTAAGAAATAACGTTTAAAACTTAAAAAATCAGATATTATTAAATATTATTTATGAAATAATTAATTAATATTTTATTAATTAAATATATTAAGATCACAAATCTATACAATTTGGTCACAAATTATCGAATTAATTGGTTACAAATTTTTTAACGGTCACAAAATCAAAACCTTTATAGATCACAATTTATTAATCGATCAAAAATCAAAAATTTTATAATTCACAATTCAAATTTTTAGATCACATATTATTTATTGTTCACAAAATATCCAAGTTATTAGCTAGAGTCTCAAATAATTGGTCACATTATTTATTGGTCACTATTGATCCCAAAAAATGTGTCAATAGATGTCGGGTCCACTCACGCCAAGTCAAGTACGATTTCGACGTGTTCCTACAGGAATAACGATGATAGCAAAGAGGAAATGGATGCGGGAAGTATTCTGCTACGATAGATAAGAATGTTCGAGCTCCGACAGATGGAACAAGAGCAATTGCACTAATAGCGATCGCCGGGTTGAAATCAAACTAATCAATATATTAACAAATGGGAATATGTGGAATGATAGATATGGTGTGTATTGAAATTGCTACGTCGTACATGGAAATTTATAACTCATGCACATACCAAAAAGATAGAAAATAAATCCAAGTGTGTATATTTTCTTCAGGGTTCTGTGTTTCGAATATTGGTTATTGTCCTTATTCCAATCAATAATCTAATCCCTTTCAAGTTACAAGGAGAACCTATTTATACTACCTTGGCTGACGTGGTGATCGTTGGATCACAGCCATGTGACTTTATCTCCCTAATTGGGATGTTACATCACTGTCTATTCATACAATTAATACATTGATAAGAGGTCAGCCGCTCTATACAATATGCTGACATGCTGACAAACTTTATTGCAACTGCAACATCAATCACTTTAGAGAGATCTTCGAATCTTTTATAAGGAACATCATTAGCTTTGCGAGATTTGGAAGAATTGAGAGCCTCGGATGAACCTTTGAAGTAGTCCTCTAAGTGGGGAGCCTTACTTCCTTTCTTCGTCTCTTTAGGCAGCTTCGTCTTTGAGGAAGTGCCTCAACCTGGACTTCGTCCTTGTAGTGTAAGGACTTCGGGCTGCAGTGTAATAATTTCGATTTTGTTTGCCTTCTTCGTGTTTTGGCCTCATGGCTCTTTATTTGACTTTCTTGTTGACTTTTTGCCTACGTGACTTGCTATGTGGCATCGTCTCTCAGAGCCACGGAGGCGATGAGTAATAATAGCCCCCTAAGTCTAGGCATGACTGTCTATGTAATGCATGGACTTGATTTAAGAAGTAAGAATAAAAATAAGAATAAAATTTTGTAGGGGGTTTTTGTCACACCACAATGTCCTCTAAGTTCAAGTATAATCATTCATGATATGGTTAGAATTTAAAATATACCTGACCTGTGCATACCTTACGTAGGTGTTACCCGAAGTGGTTTACTTGATAATATTTCATCTTTTGAACAATCCTAGGAAGGTTTGCTGAAGTAGAGTGAATCTAAAGTTGTATGTTTAGAAGTGCCATTGTATAACCGAGGCTCTAAATGAAGTGGTTGAGGTGAAGAAGGTCAGAGTCTCATAAGGCTTCGGATATGATAACTACGAGGCGTTTTAATATCTTTGAGAAACATGAGGCATCCTAAATTACGGCGCTTCAATGATTTGATGTCGTAGTATGTTTCCAAGAAAAGACAGCTAAAGCGGTTCGTCTTCCAATACAGGCAACCGTCGCCATTTTAAATGTCCAATGATGATTGTCTCCCACGTATATTATGAACTCTAGACGCATGAAGGCATGTGACATCGACGTCCTAATATGGGCCATAGAAGATGAAGCGTCGACATGGTAAGTGGTTCAGATTAACACTTCTAAATGGACGGTTGGATGGCCCGGATCAAGATCCAATGTCCCCAGTTGAGTGGGTTTGCCTATAAAAGGAATAAACACTTGTGAATTTCTTTTCACTTTTGCAAGAATCTTTGTCTCTCTTTTTCAAAATGTTTGAAATACTTAAGTCGTTTTGAGAATTCTTCGAGCTTTTCTTCTTGAAATTCTTCCAAGTGTTATCCTTTCTTTGAATTTCTTCATTTCTTCTTGTGATTTCTGCAGATTTCAGTGTTCTTCTTCCTTCGTTATTTTGAGAAACTCGTAAGTATTGTACTTTTTCTTTTTCAGCTTTGTGAAAATCTATACAAACTTGTAAATCAATGGCTTTTTCAAATTCTACTGGGGGGGAATGTAGATATTAGTGAGCTGACGAGTGAGATGGGTTTTGTAGTTATAAACATGGTCGACCTTGTCAAAGCTACTGAGGCTAGATGAGATGCCTCAAGTTTCGGGAGTGGTGGTGGGAATGACGACATAGCCTGGGGGCAGCTAAAATACCATCTACCGTAGATCCCACCTATTTAACCAACCTTAGGGACAAGTATAGAATCCCTTACGACATCGAACTTCTTTCACCGTCTCCTAACGAGCGAGCCTGCTACCCTGAGCGAGCATGTATCGTCATTAGTGAGTATTTGTTGAAGGCTAGGCTTCGCCTATCGATCTACACTTTCTTTATGGTTGTCCTTAGGTTATACGAGCTGGCTCCTACCTAGCTCATTCCTAATGCCTAGGCCCAATTAGTATGTTCCTACTTCATTTGGAAAGAGGGCTCCTTGGGTGAGGATATGCCACTGCACGTCTTCCAAACGGTATACCAACCTCGATCCTTTAAAAAATGGGACTCCAGTGGGTGGAATTCACTGTGTCCTTGGGGGTCACACTCCCTCTTTGTCGTTGGTCTGCCCACTTCCTTTAAAGAGTGGAAGGAGACCTGGTTTTAGGTTAGGGAAAAGTAGTAGGAATGTGAGGGTGACCTCGTCCCACACTTTAAAGTCCCAACCTCATACTCCGACGCCCATGAGTGCATCTTCTACTTCTTTGATTTTTCTAACTGACGAAATCTGATACTTACATCTTTTTGTATTTACTTTACAGGGTCGGTCGAGCGGTTCGAGTTCACTGAGTGCGACTGGGACACTCTCACCATGGTCTACAAAAAATCTCTTGACTCGCGTAACTTCAGCCATTTGACCCAGTCGAGCCTCTTTTTTGAAGACTTCGGCTTGATGGCAAAGAGGGGTAAGACGTTCTTTACACTGATGTTTTTCTTGACGTCTTTTAATGAGACTTTGCTGACCTCGTTCATTTTTTACTTGTAGATAATTTTAATAAAAAGGGGCACCCCATCCCTGATATGGCCACCATTCTCGTCGCCACATCTATCTCGGGAAAAGGGATGAAGCCCTCACCTGCTGGAGGAAAGCAGGTGAGGGACAAAATAGAGAGGGTCAGCAAGGAGGTTGCCTCTCAGGAGAAGGGACGACCCCGTATGCCAGATGGGGTAAAAAAGTGGTGGAGGAAGAACCTAAGAAGAGGTTCAGGGTCCCGACCCCAGTGGGGCGGGTGGTTCAAGGGATGTTCCTTCCCTCCGTTCTGAGGTCCCAACGGGGGGGAAAAACTATTGGGCAACTCAATGGCTGCAGCCTCTGGGAGACAGAAGAGGCTAACTATTGTGAAGCACTAGATTCAAGATTTTGCTAAAAAGGCCAGGACTTTTAGTGACTCCACCACTTCATAAGCTCCCAAGTCCAAACCCGGCCTGGCCTTAAGGAAATATGAGCTCAAATCTAAGGCTTTTTCCCTTCTTCCTCCTGAAGTCCAAATGGCTACAACAACCTTTCACAAATACTGGACGGAAAAGTGGGAATCCTTCGTTGAAAAGAGTGATTCCGTTGACGTCGTTGCCACGATGGTGGCCCAGGCGGTGATGGCCTTTGACATGGCTATAGAGGCTGAAACCCTCTTTAAAAACCTTCAAAGTATAAATCGGAGGTCCACCAATAAAGCTTCTCAGGCCGATGAGATCACCAATAAGGCCAAGGCAGAAGTGGAGGCCATGAAGAAATAACAATCTGAGGAGTTAGTGAAGCTTGCCTCTGCCTTAGCAGAGATTGAATATTTGAAGAAGGAGGTCCACCTATCTCAGAGCGAGGTAGCCTCCCTTCCTAAGTGAGTGGAGACTTATGATGCCCATCAAAAGCTAGCAGCCGAGGCCTTGGAAAAGGCAAATAAGGAGAATGTTGCTCTAAAGGGGTAAGTGGGAGAGCTGACCTCCCAAGTGGTGGCCTCATTGAAGAAGTGGAGAGTGTCAAAAGTGATGCTGAACTTGCCAGCAAAAATGTTGAGAAGACATTCCTAGCTAACTTTCACTTAACCGAGGCGTATCAAAGTTTTGGAAGTATTGGATGAAGTATGCTTAAACTGAAATGATTGAGTGGCTAGAGGTGCACACTCAAGGCATCAACACTTCTAATCTAAGGGTCAAGTTTTTTTAGGACAAGATAGAGTAGTCTGAGCCTCAAACTCCAGTAGAAGGGGCCCAAGTAATTGAACTTGATAGATATGCAGCTGAAGAGACTGCTGAAGAAGTGGCCACTGATACAATCGTGTCCTTTGTGGCACCTAAACCCCTACCCCTTAGGATGTAGTTCTTGTACCTTTTTAATTTTCATCAAGTGTAATGGCTTCAGCTCACCAAATGTAAATACCCTTTTGTGAATGAATGAACTTTTATTCAATACTTGTGTTTTTTTTTTTTTTTTTTTTACATAATTTCCCATTTTTTATTATTTGATTGACAATTTTTTCCACGAAAAATATTTTCTTACTTTTAGTCACATGATCATATTTTCCTTAAAAATAAGGAAAATATTTTATTTAAGGAAAATTGATATTTATTTTNTTTTTTTTTTTTTTTTTTTACTTTCTATATCTTTACCACCTCTACTCAATCCTGATATGCTTGTCAATATGAATTCGAACCACTTATACTTCAATAATGACATTAAATCAAACTTAAAATAACATCAACTTGATAATTAACATCAGATGTACAACAACTTTAGTAACATAATCAAACTTGAAGTTTAATAACATGTAATAAGGTCAGACTCATGCCATTTTGAACTTCAGTAACATAATCAAACTTGCAAATATTTTACAAGTGTCGGAGGTCGACCCACAACAAAGTTCAAAACTTAAACACATCAAACTTTGTTTAACTAGATAAACAAACATATGAGATTAGACGTATGTAAGACCTAACTCATATCAGAACCTTGTAAATAGTACTTCGATAACAACTCGAACACTAAAATTTATCCAAGTGTTAGGAGGTCGTCTGCCTTTATCAATTTCTGAAGTGGGTTGATATGTATGATCTAAGGTACTTTTAGTCTGGTTTTATGATGTTGTAGTTCAAACTTTTGCACAAGTATAATCAGTTCATTTTTTCTTTTTCTTCCATCAACATGGGTTGAGTGGTTAGCTCATACTAATGCATCCTTAACAATTTTAGTTGAGGGCCTATGCCTCATTTAGTTAGTTCGGAGGTAGTCCTTTTTTAGATCTAGAGCCTCGTCAAATTGCCTACGTATCTCTTTGTAGGGACAGACCATCTACAAAGAGACATCCTATAGGGTCTTAACTTCCTTGGTGGGGGTACTTTTAAAGCACAAATAATATATTTAAAATTCATTTTCATTAGGCCTCATATTGTACACACAATGTATTTTACATCATTGATAATATTTGCGAAGATGTTCTACATTCCATGGATGAGATTGTACCCTACCATCTATGTTCTTAATCCTATAAGTTCCAAGTCGAACCTCTTCATATACACGATAGGGACCCTCTAGTTTGTACCTAGGGTTCCTGGGCCATGCTCTTTAGAGGATGGGAACACCCTTCGAAGTACCAATTCGTTCAACCGAAATGACTTCTGTTTTACTTTTAAATTGTAGTATCTTGTCATTTTTCTTTGATACAAGGCCAATTTTGCTTGAGAATTGTCCCTCATTTCTTTAAGGAGGTCAAGCTCACATCTCCTCATTTTTTCGTTAGTTATTTCATTGAAATGCATTCGTTGAGTAGATGGTAGACACATTTCAATAAGGCTCATAATCTCAACATCATAGGTCATAGAAAATGGGGTCTCTTTTGTAGCAGTTCCACATGTTGTTCTGATAGCCCAAAGTACTTATGGTAGTTCATTGACCCATGCCCTTTTAGAGGCATCCAATTTTCTTTTCAGTATGTACTTGATCATTTTGTTGATAGT
>CAIGRN010008963.1:0-13014 GCA_903798345.1 Fraxinus anomala | reverse complement strand
TCTCTTTTTTTTTTTTTTTTTTGCTAGTAAGGACTAATACAAGACCCTCTATTGCAACTAATAAGAGTAATAACGAGATAGTATTGAAACTGTTTTTCTTTCTTTTTGGACAAATCGACAAACAATGACGAGAGTTTTTTTGACAAACAATATACAACTTTATTTGTAATGAACAAATAACTAATCCGCAAACAGCACAAGTGTATCTGTTCCTTTTGATGGAGTACACCATAAATTTTACCACTTCGTTTACTTTAATGACAATACCACTTGATGCAGTATGGTATAATGAACAGAATATAGAGAAGTGAGGGAAGAACAAAGGAAGAAGAGGAGGGGGAAAGAGAGATCAACATAGAGAAGAGACAAGTGAGAAGAATTGGAGGAAATATCAATACTTCAATAATAAACAATCAACATTCAATAGTCCATGTAAATCAAAAACCATATTCCTATTTATGCTTAATATCTAGAAAGTTACCAAACTACGACGAAATTACCCTGACCGAAAACTAATAACTAAAGAAAGGAAATAAATCAAATGCAAGAATATCTATCAAAATAAATCCTAATTTCTTTTCCTAAAACTAAGGGTTTCATATTGGAAACTCTCCAATGGATCATTTCGGATATCCACTCAGTACCTTATCCTCACACCTCCATATTTAAACAGAGGTTTCACTGTCTTTCTTTACAAAGTGGTTTTTCATCTTTCTCTGGACTTCCCATAAGAAATTATTTTATAACTACCTGCCTCCTAATATTAAATAAGCACCATTTTCCAGAGAATGTGTATTGTGTTTACAATACAAATATTATTATATATTACATGGATAAAGTGCTTCACATAATATTAATACAATTGTGTAATAATTAATGTATATTAAGTTTACAATGCACAAATTGTTACAGGTTCCATGAAACATAATTCATGCTACATAATGTTCAGATATTAGTCTTGCAAAGAATGTGTGGTGTTTATAGTACAATTTATAGATTACATGGATAGTGAAAGTCACATGTATTACAAAGAATTAACAATATGTACATTATTTGCAAACAATATGTAATTTAACACTAATATTACAATGAATTAACAATATGTATATTATTTGCAAACAATATGTATTTTAACGCAAATAGTACATGGACAACGTAATTCTCATTTTATGATATGTTATTTTAAATTAACCGTGCAAGCATTACTTTACACTGCAGCTACTTCAAATGAGGTGTTATCTTTTCACACATATATATAGTTTCCAATAAGTAAAAAAATTTATTAAGATTATTGTTTTTATATACAAATAGTATCCACATGGAGAGTGATAAACTGGAGAAATTGCATTTAGGATTAAGTTTTAATCTAAGGCTTACATTTGGCTAAGCTTAAAAGTTACTTCTAAGTACTTTCACTTGTTTCTAGGATTAACCGGACATGCTCATAAAGTGAGCGACAAAATTGAGAACATCAAAGTGGATTTCCTGTAAAAGGGAAGAGAGATCGAATGAGAAATGAGCATATTCAAGAAATGGTAAACGCAGCACCTATTGGAGATGAATTCCCTTGATAACCAATTAAGATGATTTGGATATGTTCAAAGAAACCACTATAAGTTAATCAAAGGAAGAAGTGCACCAGCAATCATATGAAATTAGGAAATTAGAACTTTCGTGGTTTAACTACGGAGAGATATCATAGAGTAAAGTAAGAAAAGGATCATATAGTTGACTGCATAAATATTGGACAGGGTTTCGCTGAGTTGCTACTTTTTTTGGTAGTAAAGGAATTCTTTAACAATATGAAAGAATAGAGAATCTGAGAACAGGATATCCTCTAAATTATTAAAAGGATAGTATAGTTGACTGCATAAATATTGGACAGGATTTGCTGAGTTGCTACATTCATTGTGTAGGAAAAAAAAAACAAAAAATCATTAACAATAGAAAAGAAGGAACAAGATGTTCTCGATACATAATTAAAAAAAAAAAAAACAACCAACAAAACCTAAGGGCTTTTCTCTTTATCATTTTCAAGCCATTTTCTGTTTTCGATTTTTCAAAACAATGAAAACGCGTTCTCTTTCCTATTTTCGAAAACGCGTTTTTGAAAACGAAAAAAAATTTGTACACAAAACACAAAACGATAAAATCATCGTTTTGGACGTTTTCAAGCCAATTCCACGAAAAATAAGGGCTTTTCTCTTTATCATTTTCAAGCCATTTTCTGTTTTCGATTTTTCAAAACAGTGAAAACGCGTTCTCTTTCCTATTTTCGAAAACGCGTTTTTGAAAACAAGTTAAAAATTTACAAAGAAAACTCAAAAAGACAAATTTGCCGTTTTGGTATTTTCAGTTATAATCAAGCCAAAATTTTCAAAACGCGTTTTGGGTGTTTTCAAAACAATTTTTCAAAATGCCCAAAAAACACATTTTCAATCATTTCAAAATGGACGCTCAAAACACAAAACTGAAATATAAAAAGAACCCCTAAAAAACTGAAAGTACAATTAGTTGAATAGTCGTTATAGTTGTTGAACTGTTACGACAGTATGACTAGTAAGACCACAAGCAGAGTTAACCCACAAAATTTGAACTTTTACGTACCATCAAACCCATAAATAATGCGAATAATAAATTAGCCAAAAGTTTGGAAAGTACAAAATTTCTTTGAACTAGTCGACCCCTCTTGTTACTATACCAATACATCACCATTCCATGGGAACAAGGAAACTTGTAAAATGTCATTAGATAAGAAGCACCAACACGGACACACATGTCCTACATGTGTCATGTCCAAGGCTAGACAAAACTCGCGAACCAGACATGAACCGAACCAAACGGTTCGATTTGTAGGTTAAAACCCCGAATGGGTAGTAAAATCGAGAATCGACGAATTTGATTTGATTCTCATTTCTAGATCAAGAACCGAATCTACCTAATTTTTTTAATTTTTTAATATTGAATAAGCCAAAATTATTTTAATTTTTTTTCTAAACAAATTTACCAATTAACTAATTAAGTGACTAACTGTAAGTGCCCAAGGCTCCAACTCCCAAGGGCCAAGCCCAACTTGAGCCCAGAATATTCTTTTCCTACAAATTTAAGCCTAAGCCCAACTTCACTTCACAAGTCACCTAACACTCGCTCATTCTGTCATCTTAATTTAGTTGTTGCCCTTGTTTTCATCCAGTCCCCTCTCATGAGTCATGACTTCATCTTTGCTCCTCAAGATGGACCACACCCGTCAAATCCTATTTTCGTAAGCATTCCATCATTAAGGCCTTAGTTTGTACACAAAACTAGCTGCTAAGGAAATAATCTAAACTTTTGCTAGTTACCAAGATATAGTTAACATTGAAGACACGGAGTTGTATGAGGACAATGGAATCATCGATGTTTTAGCATTATTATTTACTTTTGCTAATTTATATAAATTGGTAAATGGATCTTATTAGACAACTTGTTATTTGTATATTTTAAATGAAAATATGTTATTTTATAAGAGTTAAGATTGAACATATCATTGGTTAGATTAATATAGTGTTGTTTTAAATATTAAAAAAATTAATTATTTTACAAAATCAAACTGAACCAAATCAAACCAATCCGGTTCCATAATTAAATTTGGACCTGAAAATTCCACTTACTAAATACCCAGAAATTCTTGTTAAAACCAAACCGGACCATGTTCAATCCTAGTCATGTCAGACTCATCCAAACATGGTTTTTAAGAAAAGTACTAGCATGCATCATGATTAAATTAATTTTTTTTAAAGAGAATAATTTTTTCATTTTATAATGCAAAGCAAACAATTTTTTTTATGAGGGTAATTTATTGATTTTTTATTGGTTAAAAACAAGTTACTTTTGAAATTATATATAAACTTTTAACCCAGCCGACCAATACATTTTAAAAGGTGTCGACTTAAATCTGAATCGTTTTAAAAGGATATCGTAGAGTCAAATTAAAAAAAGGCGTATTCTCTATGTCTGGACTTCAAAAAAATAAAAAAGAAGTAATACAAAAGTCTAAAATCAGTTTGGTTTTGCTAGAGTTTTGTTCGAGGGGGGGACAAGCCCATGACCTGCCATCTGCCAAGATGAAAATACCAATGCCATAGTGGAATAATAGTACCTGAAGGAAGGAGAAGAAATATGCCATTATTGTGCTTTTTCAGGTTGTGATTTTCATTCATAGAGACATAGAAGGCCAGTTTTTGTTTCTTAGTAAATATTTTGGTTCTTTTTCTTCACTCTAGCGTATCACTGATGTGTCCACTGTAGAAAAAACAAAAACAAAGGGGGACACGCCGCATGGTATTTCCAACACTTGTCCACAATGTGATGCTTCTTTGGTCATTAGGGTCAGTCTTTTAAATGATCATGTATCAAACAGGATTTACACATGTTTGAGTATAAACATCCTCAGAAAGCAATTCAATATTGGGGTTTCTCATGGCATTCAAAAAACTAAACAGGATCTTTATTAGCTAGTTTCTCATTAGGAACAACAAATTATGTCCCAAAACAAGTATCATGCTATATGGAATGAATCTTACCAGCAAATCAAAATGAGACTCAGCTGCTATACTCAAACCACCGATTCAACACAAAGTTTAGAAAACGGGCATAACTAGTTACCTGACTTCCAGAACCAGGATCTGATAACGAAGCATCAGTGAATGGAAGCTCGCCACTTCGCATTTTGTGCTTTTCATACTCTAACAGTGCCTGCAAAGTGAGCTGGTTAGCACCAAATTGTAAGATAGAAAATCATCTATGGCTGCAAAAATAATCTTCGAGAAACGTGGAAAAATTATTACTTCAGTAAAAATAATAGATCAAAGAAAAAGGAAACAAAAACAGTAAGTAATGGCAAATTACAAAGCCATGTCTGCTGAATTCTAGAGTCAAATTATGCTCACGGCCTTAATTATAATCAATGCATATAGGAAAAAGTATGATGGGCCTTTATAATGCATTTGGAAGCACGAGGAAGAGAAAATCCACCTTCATATACATAGAAACATTAATTTCTTACAAGAAAAACATGGGAAAATCCTGACAATAGCTGATTTATGAACTAGTGTTTTCAGAACAACAATAAAGGTAAAAGGTGGTGTCATTAATAATTGAGTCTAAAACAAAGTCACTACATATTGTAGACCTTGGTATATATATAGATACTAGTGTGACTACAAATTTGTCTACCATCAGAAATAACCAAAAAGAATAAACTAGACGAACTAGATGCACAATAAGTAATTAGATTCTGCCTCTCTTAACTGATTTTCCCGGTCACCAGTTCTCAGTAAGCAGGAAAACTTATCCTCGGGTTTTGACTTTCCAACATAGACAATTTCTCAAACTTCTTCATCCTTTCGCCTTTCTTTAGGACTAACAACAGAGTAATCTTGCCATATTCAACCTATAACCAGGGCATCCAACCTAGATAAAGTGACATATTTTAACCATTTCAGTGAAATGGTAAATTTTCCTTCTTATCATGTCCTTGTAATGCTTTTTTGTGAAAATAGTTTAAATTAATGCATAAATTACATTCCTGTTTGACCAATGTGTAAAACATTCAAAAAGCCACTATATGTTATCTGATTCCAAATTCCATCGGGCCATGTCTTTAGATGTACTCCCCACAGGAAGTATTTTATGATATTGGCATGAACCCGATAATGACATAATCCTTGATAGAAAATCCTGCACCTCCCCCAAAATACATACTTAAAAAAGTAAAGGATAATAAACAAGTCTTATGACTGATAGGGTGCCCAAGTGTAGCGTGGCTGGAACATAACTAGGATATCTATTACGGTGCAATCAAAAGTACATAAATCTATTGGATAAGTAGTGTAAATTTTTCTGTTACTATAGAACTTGCATTGCATAAGGTTTCAAGTCCATATCATTTTCTTTAGTTGTGAATAGCTCACTAGTTATTTGGTGTATCCACTCATTTAGGACATATTTTTAGTGAATGAGATCTGGAGGGATATGAATGCTAATTGAGAATTTTTGGAGACCTATAATTTTGGAAAATATTTAACATTTTAGTTCAAGCAGTACTAAGAAGAAACTTGTCTTTTTAGGTCATGGCAAGAATAACAGCGAAAATTAACTCACAATGAAGTATGAGTTGTCGCGAAAAATTGTTTTTAAGTATTTAAATTTGATCATAAATAAGAACAGACATAACAACAAAACAGAGTTGGACAAAATGGAGAAGTGTTACTAGAATTTTATGTGATCACAAGAAACCTACCTAGTTAAAAGACAAGTTTACATAACAGCTAAGAGACTAAGTTTTGTGGTACCAAATATTATATCATTAAAGGACAAAATGTCCATAAGATGAATGTAGCAGAATGACGATGTTATCTTCTCTAGTTTCATTTCTTTTTTCAAGGTTAATTTGTATTTAGCCCCTGTTTGAGATCCATTTTTGGGAGAAAATGTGTTTTGAAATAATGATTTTTTAGAGATGTTAAAAAATAAGGAAAAGTTTTGGATTTACGTATAAAATTATTTTATTGGAGAATATGTTGTTGAAAATGAGTATTGGAAAAATGAGTTTTTGGAAAATGGAGCCAATCAGAGGCTTAAAATGGCCCAAAAACACTCAAAACTAGGCTATGAAGAAAGCATGCCCAATAATTGAAGCCTGTAATTAAATCCCAAAACCACAAGAAATTAGAGTACACGTCTCAGTAGCCTAAAATTAGATTTTATTAGACTTATGATTAGCAGCAGCTCTAATGCAATTGGATATTGTAGTTATCATTGTCTCTGAAAGTTCTAATTGAGAATTCAGAAACCTACAAAACTAAGCTAATTTTTCGTTCATGTTATGTAGATATTATATCAATGCAATGTCCTGGAATCAGAATAGATCAATTCCTCCACTCGCTTATAATGCATCCGGCGTCTTCTCTTTTATGATTACCCTCTCCGAACAGACTAAGGTTTAGAACATCATAAAAATGTTTAAATGTCAATTTGTTTCTTTATATATACAGGATAAGTGTCCCAACAGAAAACTTTCAGCCCTGCATATACCCGTAACTGCATTCCAAGAAAGCAAATGCAATCGAGTTTCTCAAAGATTCTAGGCCTATCACTAGTAGAGAATGTCAGCTTTTGGTTTTTGCTTCAAGGGAACAATGTGTGGAGTGCTTACTACACATATCCCATGTTCAGTCCCTTAACAAGACCCTTGTCACGTATCAATATACAAGTATACAACCAAGTATAAATATAGCAAAAATATTAATGTTGTAAATAATTTTGTAAACAATTTCAATGAAAAAATTCCAAAACCAAGAAAGATATGAAAGGATTAATTGAAAACAGGTACTTGAGCATAACCTTCTCATAAAAACCTCGAAATGTCCAAGATACAGTGGTACAGGTCCTGCACAAGTTTATACAGTATTAAAAATGGCATGGAACCCAACCAAGAGAACAAATTTGAAAGTGTATATGCAATGATAGATAGGTGGATGAACAGAAATGGCACGAGAAATGGGAGAGATTGACTTGTATCTCTCTACTAAATGTCATCTTTTTGGTTTGATACATATGAGACGTCGCAAATGGTTATATGAAAACAAGTTGGAGTATTTTCTTACTTGGGGGGTCTAAAGGATTCTCCTACCTGGCGCCACAGCTTCAATGAAGTCACCTAAAAATTCAGAGAGAGAAGCAGCCTATGAATGTCCATGTTGGACAGCCCAAGTCCATTTCGGAAAAAAGAACACATTAAACAGTAGATATAACTAGTCAGATTATACAAGAAGAATGTAAATAGAATTCTATGGTGTTATAATCCTTTAAACGAAAGTATACAAATTTACCACCTCTGATATTAATGTAGCTACAAAATTCACTTAAATCATAAGGTCTAGTGCAACTCCATGGATCCACTTGACTCTAAAGTTTTTTTTTTATAAATGGCAAATAAACTTTAGTTAGATTAGAAAAGGAAGAGAGTGTACAAGGTTCACCAAGGAACAATGGGTCAAGTAGAAAAGGTAGGTTAGAGAAAAGTTGAAAGGAAGATTTGCTCTCCATTCTCAAGAGCAACCCAATTAGAGATTAAAACGAACTCAATTTGAAAAATATAGAAGAAAGCAACAACAGCTTGGAAGAACTCTGATGCAATAATTCCTGATTAAATCAAATAAATACATATATGAGAGAGGTTGAACAACAGTTCTTACAAAATTGACAACTTGCCTGATATAAGAAAAATAAATAAATACACAAAAAAAAAAACACCTCAGATCGGCAATATGAAAAAAATATCCATTCTAATTCTATATTTGTTCAAATGAAATGATTATTAAATATAAGATAATTATTCCAAAGACAAGGGATTCCTTTAAGTTCGTCTTTGAATCTTATGTTAAAGTTTCCTTTCATCCGACTTAGTTAGATTTTGAGGTATGCATTTGTTACAGCTTTTGGACAACCCTCTCAACAACTAAGATATTCCCTTCTATTGGTTTAGTTTTACTATTGGTTAGCATTGTCAACACATGAGAAAATTACAATGCACAACCATACTTGCGCCATTTGTGCTATTCCCTGATGCTGGCGAACTAAGATAATAATGTTGCCTGAACAACGAAGTGGATAAACTTACAGACATTTTCCTTAACCCAGCTAAGAAATGTATGATTGGCCTCCCTAGCAGGCAAAATAAGAACGAGATGAACCGAACCAGTCGATGCAGATCACGAAAAAAAATCAATTTTTGGTATTTATGTGAGGCTTTTGGGGAACATTTGGCATTCCACTATAAAGTAGCATCCTATAAGCCTTATTTTTGAAAATCTTTATTATGTGCTCCTTGCAAAGTGCTGACTGCTTGATAGCCTATTTGATAAATTAATATTGCATGATAAACTTCAACCAAAAACGTTTTTCCAGTTATGTGTTGTTATTATGTAACCAGTTTTTCATCATTTTTCATGACAAGAAACTAGGACATCTCCCTTATTGAGTTTATGCTGCCTAAAGGGGCGTTGAGCTTAACCTCTGGAATCTGGTCAGAATCCGAATATGACAAGTTCCTACAGTTTTGAGTCTCCCAAATGAAGGGTAATTTAAGTGATACGTAGAGGACATTCTTCTCTTCTAACCATGAGATGATTGCACATCAAAATAGGACAAAATATAAGAACAGGTTTTGGAAATAAAATTCTTGACAAGCCTGTTCATAGCCACCGAGTCTTATCACCGCTCTCCACAACCTGACCCACAAATTGATGAAGAAAGTTAGTGAAATGCCAGTTTTCTCTAAGAGAGATGCAATAAACAAACCATATGGAGTGTAGACTGACTTAAGGCAGTTTAACGGCTCTTGATAAAACCTTGGAGGCTTGAACTCCAAGCATCTTTCTCTGTGGAAAGTTTCGAGCTCTTTCATAAATGCTGTTTGCTCTTCCTCTGTTCCCGATTCATCCCCTGCAACATCATTTGCATCCAATAGAAATGATTTAGAAGGGGTTTTTGTATCGCCCTCACTTAATCCATTCAGCTGCGGTTTGTGAAACTCCTCCACCGTCTTACTGACTGGCCGCACTTCTGTCTCTGTCAAGACTTCATTCAATTCCTTGTCCTGGAAAAAACTCTCCGCAGAGGCCAAGATTTTCGGTTCTTCATGCAATTCCTTGTCATTGGGAGATTCAACAAGACCTTTTTCCGCAACCGGATAAACCTCACCTTTAGCTTGGCCAATCTCGGGCTTGTCTCTAGTTGCAATATTAGCGCAATGTTCTCCATCTTCACGCTCATGTTCGTTTTCAACTTCCACGTCTTTGGAATCAGAGTATCTCTGGATTTCAACTTGTGTATGCTTTTCTACCTCCATCGCGGCGCCGGCGCTGGCGCCGGAAGTATCCTGTTCGTGTTGAATGGCGTCGTTGTAATCATCCATTTCCAAATTTCGCCTTCTCCAGTTCGATTAACCTTGGTCTCTCCTGGCAAAACCCTAGCCCTCTGTACGAGAAAATGTTCGTGGCAAAACTTGGATTTCTTTCTGCTGTTTGGTTTTAGATTGCAATAGAAGTTAAGTGGGGAGCAGCTATTTACGTATATCCACTTAAAAATAATTATAATAATTATATTATACATTCACCTCTTAATTTTTATTTTTTAACCACATTTTAATTATTTTTAGTGTTTTTAATTTTTATTTATTATAACACTTAGAGCATCTCCAATAGACTTTTTATTTTTAAAGAATATTTTCTATTATTTGCAGCATCTATAAATTTAGAGAGTTAAATTTTTGAAATATTCCAACAATCTATTATATCCCTAATAAATTTTTATGTCATTTTTATTCTCAAACTCTATTATTTAACACATTTTATATTTCATAACAATTTATGTCCAAAAGTCCGTTGAAATAATGTAAAATAACTTATTTTTTCATCATATTTTTGAAAGATAAATAAATAAAAAGTACGAAAAAATATTTTTCTCTCGTTTCAAAGCATGAAAAGTGAAAACAAAATATTAGGCCCTAAAATGCAAATTAACTCTCTAATGGGATAAAGTTAGTGAAAGACAATTATTAGGCCCTGAAATGGTACATGACATGCTATATGTGGTCAAGAAAATTAGAAAGAACTTGATTGTTGCTCAAGATCGACAATGAAGCTATGCAAAGAAAGGATGACGTCCATTGGAATTTGAAGTAGGAGATAAGGTATTTGTGAAGATTTCCCCGATCAAGAGATTATTACGATTCGGGAAGAGAGAAAAATTGATGTCGCAATATATTGGCCCTCTTGAAGTCAAGCAAAGGATCGGACCAGTCACTTATAAGTTGAACCTGTCAAATTTCTCAAGACTAGTGCATAATATATTCTGTGTTTCGACGCTACAAAAATATGTTCCTTGTCCCTCTCATATTTTCCCTCTCAAAAATATGTCAACTTAACATACAAAGAGAGGCTAGTTAAGATATTAATGTAGGAAACGAAAACGTCTTCGAAGCAAAGAAGTCCCATGGTCAATGTGTTGTAGAGGAGCGACGTGATGGAAGAAGAAACCTGGGAAAAGGAAAATGAAATGATAGAAAAATTTCTCGAGTTATTCGAGGACCAAATTTTCAGAAGAACTGATGATTGTAACGTCCCAAAAATTTTGAGGTATTTTTTAATTACTTAGGGCCGAAATTTGGAGGTTAGGGACTTTTTTGAAAGTCTAGAAGTATTCCAAAGTAACGTCATTATGACTAATTAAGCCCCATGTTTGATATCCATTCTATTTTTCATTTTTTTTTTTCTTCATTTCAACCACACATTCTATTAATAAAATAATATTATACATAAATCAAAAAATTATCCTTACTTTTTAACCATGTATTCTTTCATCAATCACTATTTCAAAATATATTCTTTTCTCAAAATAGGTGTCAAACACAAGCTAAGTTTAGGGACAAAAATTAAATGTTAGGGACCTAAATGAATGTTTACAGGTAGATAAGAAATAAACTAAGGGGGCAAATCATATGGAAATCCAAAACTAGGACCTAAAGTTGAAATGAAAAATGAAAATTTCAGATTTCAGCGTGGTCGGACAATGAACTTTCGGGGCTTCGTTTGAGCTCTACGAGTTGAGGTGACTCAAATTGCTTGTAAAGTACAAATGGATGGAAATTGATATGAAACCAATAGCATAGGAATTGAGGTTCAAATTCATATTAAAAGGAGATACTTGTAGCTATCGGAACAGTAGGATATGCAATTGGTGGGTGAAATTTAATGTTGCGGGGCACACATCTCCCTTTTAGATCATTACCACTTCATGCACAAGACACCTATGATGGAATTTATGTGCAAATTAAATGTGTTTAGGAATTAGTGATTTTAGTTACAATACAAACATTGGATTGCAGGATTTATATTATAATTATAAGAAAGATTAGAGATTCAAGTATTTTTTTTCAAAATGTGCAAATTAACTATTTGTTTGGGAATTTACGATTTTTTTTTGCAATAAAAGCATGAGATTGTAGGTTTTATAGCATGATTACAAGAAACCCAAACATATTTGATATTAGATATATATGGATCCTGGATATAGATGTGTAACCCCAGATTGAGCTGCAAAAAGCTCAGAATCCATTGATTAACGATACCTTGTGTGGCTCGAGTTCGTCGGTATCTCCCACACTACAAATATCGGGAATTACTTAGCCAATAGGTCCTTGTGTTGTCAAAATTAATATTTTTTGGACACTCGATGTCCATGCACTATATAAAGGAAGGCTCGAGAAGATAAAAATTGAACGGTATGCGCACGAGCACTCACTTGTACCAAAGTTTACTCACTGAAGATTTTTATTCACTATTTTATGTTTAACATTTTAGATTATGGAGCGCGCTTACTACTTTGGAGTTGAATCGGAAGTGGGTGAAGATGGAGTGTGGACATGAGTATCTCAACATCAAAGAAATAGACACGTGATTTTACTATCCAAATTGTTCGGGTTTATGAGGTCATGTAAGGATTAGAAAAGTTGTGGAACGTTACTATCACGCGTTTTATGCAACGTGAATTATACCGCAAGTGTACGATGTCAAGTTTTGTAATATAGTATTGGAGTAAAAGCGTCGAACCCACATGAATTGATATTTGATTTTATACTAAGTACTATAAATATTTTAGCTTTTAATTTATTTAGAGAAACAAATTTTGAAATCAATGTCGTTAACTAATCTAACAATAATTTTATTAACGAATTCAAAGAATGCAATGTAAACGAATGACTCAATTTTATAATTATATAGCCTCTATTTTATCTAGATAAATGAATTATGAATCGATATTTTTTTAAAATAATATGATGACGAATTTATCAAATAAATGCAAGGTAGAAGAATAATCAAGTGAGAAAGTCTGGGGTTATGATTTTACCTAACTATCAAATATAATTCTAAAAAACTTAGTTATATCTAATCAATTTTCCATGTTTATAAG
>CAIGRN010008959.1:0-12942 GCA_903798345.1 Fraxinus anomala | reverse complement strand
TTTTTTTTTTTTTTTAATTTCTCAAGTGTACGATATCGTAATAATCGATATAGTGGACATTTGAATCCGAATATCATTCTCACGATAACTATACTTCAAGACTTAATCAAATTTTTTTCTAACTCCTATTTGGTAAAAGCAAGTAAATAATTATGATAGTTGTGATTATTTTTTCTACTACTTTTAATTAATTAAAAATATAAAAAGATTGCAAATAATGGATGATTGAAAATTCAAATATGTGATATGGCATAACAATTTCATCTATTGATCACATTAATTCATTAATTCTTAATTCAAGATTCATAACCTAATGTAGTGTTCGATCTAATTTTTCTATTGTATTCAATTTACCCCTCTTTAGTTCTCATTGAGTTTATTTAACTAATTCAATTAGATATTTCTATATGAATCAACCATAGTTAAACGAAACACTAGTTCTAAAAATTCATATTCTGGCCGCAATAATTAGTAGAGATATCTCTACACATTATACTAATTTACCGAATTTTATTATATGGTCTAAATCTCAAACTCACCTCTCGATTCGTAAGAGACTCACATAATCATCAAATTATTGATCATGTAATTTAATGCATTAAACTCATAATAAAACCAACACATAAATAATTAAACTTCAAACTCATCTTTCGATTCGTAAGAGACTCACATAATCATTAAATTATTCATCAGATAATTTAATACATTAAACTCATAACAAAACCAATACATATAAGAATAAATCACATAAATCCTTAATATAAAAATAAACGATCACAAGTCGATTATATTGTTTTTCCTAATATAAAAATTGTTATTCATACTTTAAAAATAAAAATACGTAAAATTGGAATGACATCATCAAAAATTAATGAAACGTAAAATTTATAGTGTCTGCGTTCCCTTTCCTTTTTCTTCTTCTTTTCGCTCTCTTTTCTTTCTCTCTCCTTTCTGCCCTTTTTTTCTTCCTCCCATGTGCAATCGTAATTTTTGACTTTTCCTTTTCTTTTTTTTTCTCTTTCTTGTCTCCCTCTTTCTTTCTTTCTCTCCTTTCTCCGTATTTGTGTAATCTCAGCAACAATCTCTTGTTCTCCCTTCTTTTATGCGTGTATTTTTATCTCTCTCTCTCTACAGTTGCCGTCTACTCTCCTCATTTTGGATTTTTGCCATTTCTCGTCACTTTTACATTCTTTTCTTCAATTTTTCATTAAACATAAAATTTTACCTATCTCTCTGCAGCTGCCGTCTACTCTCCTCCTTTTGGATTTTTGCCATTTTTTGTCAATTTTGCATTCTTTTCTTCAATTCTTCATTAAACATAAAATTTTACCTACAAAATACAATATAACATAAATTAAGTAGAATTTTACCCAAAAGAAAATAATATACATACGAATTAGAGTTTTGCCATTTGTACTGAAAAAAAGTTGCCCACCTGTTGACGGATCACTATTGGCTGTGTGATTGGTGCAAAAAACTGTCTCCTTTTTTAAATTCTATCAAAGAAAGTGTTATTTTGTATGTTCCACAATTTAATACTACTCTTTTTCTGAAATTAAAAAAAAAATAAAAAAAAGTATAAAGGATAAATAGAAAATCCATCATATCAAATCATAAGCCATTCAAACTTGAGATTTTAGCTAGGACGTAGGAATAATTTAAGGGTTGTGTGTGTCATTATATTAAAATAAATAAATAAAAATCACTTTTAACGACAAAGATTTTTATCATAAAAAGTTATGAATTATGCTACTTGTACATAAAAACTGTACATAATAGATTTTATAAAATAACTTGGAGGGAAAACAATGGATGAAAAAAGTTGATTGTATTTTAAACTAGCAAATAATAAAGTGTCATGTTGTATTATGTAATTCTTATGTAAATCTTTATGTACATGTAGTAAGATCCAAAATTTATTTTTATCATGTTATTTCATCAAATAATAAAGTTAAGGAAAACACCCTAGTCAAATTCATTTCAATCGTGCGCAAGTGTTTTCTTTCGAACGGCCCCTTCAATATCATTGACATTGCAGAAAAAAAAAAAAAAAGGGAAATCTTCAATATGTTTACGTAATTTAATGCATGATCATTTGTTCAAAATGTTACTAAAGAATTTGACAGAATATCCCACTCTTGAAGAGGGGTTTTTTTTCCCCCCTACGTTGTTCGAATTTTAAATGGTCTTTAAATTTTTGTAAAAGGGGTTTTAATGTACATATATATAGACACAATTTAATTTGTATTAGAGACAATATTGATGAAAACAATGGCCTTTAGCTCGTTGTCGTCCTATTTTAGATAGGTTTCCATGCTTCAACTTTAACAATTTTTTCCGTAAAACTGTTAGAGATAGAAATCAGTAGGTGCTCCTAAACGTCTCAACTAGATATATACTGCTTTACCACCCTCATCATCTCTTCATCTCAATATTTTTGTAATATTAATAACATTAAAAATGTACATATCAAAGTGTCCAGAATAAAAGATCAACGTAATCTATAATTAGGCTTGTCATACATATAGAAAAAAATGAACGTGAAAAAATAAAATATGAAGCTGCCCACCTTCAAGTAGGAGAAGCGATGTTAGGATCCCTCCGTGTCAATGAATCCATGACACAGTTCACTCATGATATATGAGTAATGCGTTGTTTATTAAGGTAGCCCCATTGAGACATCTATCAGAAGCGAAACGCCACCGTCAAGAAACATTTAGTGGTCGAGACGACAAGATACCCACCAAAATATGCAAAATCACTCTCCAACCGAAGTTTTCTCCATCATACTCCCATGCATAATCTATGACACAAGTGACGCTGGCAAGCTGAGCCTCAAATGCATAAGTACTACACTAAGGGGCATAGAGAAACACCCATTGTGGAATCCCCTTCAACTTTACGATTTTGGTAAGCATAGTACATGGCTTGTTCTAATGCCTTCCTATTTTGGGACTTTTTATTCTTATTCATTATAGTTTATATAATATTTAGCCTCTCGACAATCAGAAGTAGAAATTGGTCAATTTGTAAAACATTGGCAATAATATACTAAAAATGCTTTATTATTTACAATTTACTTTTGTTTGTTTAATACGAAAATACCCTCATTAATTTATTTTATGGGAGAAGTTGAAGAAGCACTTTTATAAGCTTCTAGTCATAAGTCCTACATTTAAAATTCTTAATATATATGTGTGTGATTGCATGTGTGCGCGTTTGTGAGGGTACACATTTGGACATATTCGTTATTTATTTGACAATCCTTTCATATTTTCTGTGTTTGAATGTTTTTTTTTTCAAATATGAGTTATATGTTCATTTCCATGTAATATATAAAACGATTAATGACCCTTGTGGCTTCAACAATCGAACAAATCAAACTCAGTTCTTATATCTCCATACCACGGTTCAATCATTATTTATAACTTGGAATTGTACACTTTTATATAGGCATCTTGAATTTTCTTTTTCAAAAAAGTCCTTATTTGAAAATAATAATGGTATATCCACGTTTGACATTTCTCTTAGACAATGTTATTTGTCAACCATATCAGTCTAAGTAGCAGCAAACTCCATAGTTCATTGTAAGTCCCCCCTCCCCACTTTAGGTAGCGGTGGACTCCCTAATTTAATGTTCAATGAAGTTTTTATGCATTGTTTAAGACCCATACTTTCCTGATTTGGCATCCACAGTTGAAACATCATGCCACGTATGCAATTCTATCATCCACGTCAACATGTTGATCAATTTTTTGAACGATCATTCAATCAGTGATGGACAGGATTATATATAGTAAAGTTTAGTGATTAACGGAATGATTTTTAAGGTTCAATGACCCAATGGAAACCTTTTCTAAAGTTCAATGACCATTTGGATTTTTGTCCCATTTTTCTTACTTCTTCAAAACCATAAAAAAAGAATATGTTATGCTAATCTGATTTCATAACAAATCGAGAGGATTCAGTACGACGTGTATTCATAATTTTCACCGCGGTCAAGTAAAATTGTTGGGATTTACAATTTTGGTGACAAACTTAAGGAGAGCTTTTACATAGAAAACAGAAGGCACAAACATTTGTCCATTCAACCCCAAAAATGGCCTTCACTCTTTCAACCTTTCCCGCCAATACCTTAACGACAAAAACTGTCATCACTCGCTTCCCACAAAACCCAAAAACCTTAAATTCTTGAACAATGCAAGACCACTAGAGAACTCAATCAAGAACATGCCCATCTCATCAAAATGCGCTTCGTCCACCATCCGGCCGTGGTCGAGCCCCTCCTTGAATCGACCACTCTCCTCATCCCCGATGCCACCATTGAATATGCCATTTCCATTCTCTGTGCACTAGAAAAGCCCAACCTCTCAGTCTATAATGTAATGAGCAGGGGGGTATGCCAAGAAGGAATTGCTTGAAAAGGCAATGGTTTTGTTCAGGAGAATGATCGAACAGATGGTGGTCCCTGAGGAGTTTACTTTTCCTTCTATTTTGAAAGCATGTTCAAGGCTTAGAGCTGCAAGGGGAGGTGAACAAATCCATCCCCATGTTGTGAAATTGCTGAATGGATTTGGTTCTAAAGAGTTTGTTGAGAATGCTTTGGTTTATATGTATGCTAGTTGGAGTTAATTGTTTCTTCTATGTCTTGGATTGCTCACCGAAGTCGAGTTTTGGCTACTGAAATTTGAAAAACGTTGTACGTTACTCATTGACGTAACTTCCATCTCAAACCTCTGACAGAATTGATGACGTAGCTGACGGAATGCACATGAAGCGTCCAGTCATACCGTTAAACTTTGAGATGGTCGAATTTTAGCCACTAAACTTTAAAAAATTCTTCTATTGCTCACTAAACTTTGAGATGATTGAATTTTGGTCACTAAATTTTGAAAAACGTCTTCTATTACTCACTATAAATTTGGATTTAATTAAACCTCTATTTATCTCCCTTTAAAACAAAACGTTTTAATTCTCATACTTATTTTAAGGACATTTATAAAATAAAATATTTTACAAGTAAATTCAAAAATTTTTTCAACTTTTTAATCATACATTCTATTAAAAAATCACTATTTAAAACTCTTTTTTTAAAAAAATAATGGTCATCAAATAAGGGCTAACATTCAGATTTAATTTTATTTTAACAATAAATATATCGTTTGTTTCATTGTAATTAGTAGTTACTTCCCTTTGCAAGCATTGTCTATATCACAAGGAATGATTACTCAATTATACAGTAGTTAAATTTATTTTTTAGAATTTTAAACTATTTTCATCATAATATTTGAATTTTACAACGAAACACACAATGAATTTGTTGTTAAATAAAATTAAATACAAATTTTAACCACAAGTTTTAATTAAATCCAAATTTATTGTGAGCCATAGGAGACGCTTTTCAAAATTTTGTGGCAAAAACTCGACCATCTCAAAGTTTAGTGGCCAAAATTTAAATATCTCAAATTTTAGTAGCCAAAACTCGATCACCTCAAATTTCAATGAGTATTAAAAGATATTTTTCAAAGTTTAGTGAATAATTGAAGACATTTTTGAAAATTTGGTAGCCAAAACCCGACATCTTAAACGTCAGTGAGCAATCAAAGACATAGACGTAAGTTTAGTGACCACTGTAACAATTAACTCTATTTCAACACCAACTCAATTAAACCAGGACCAACTGTTTTCTTTAGGGATATGTAAAGTGTGGTTATTAGCAAGCAGTCATTGAGTCGTTTCGAAAAATGTTGGAAATGGATGTTAGTTGTAATGAAGTGACATTGATTAGTGTTTTGATAGCTTGCACGAGAGTCAGGGACTCGGAGTTGGGAGAACGGATTTACGAGCATGTAGAATCGAATGGACTAGCAAAGAATGCTAACTTGGTTACTTCTCTCGTTGATATGTATGCAAGAGTGTGACCATAAGCATATTGCGAGGGGTTTGTTTGATAATTGTGAGTAAAGTACATTGTTGCTTGGAGTGCCATGCTCTTAGGCATGGGCAGACGCATGGGGTGTCCTGGGGTCACGTGACTTCCAACTTTGCTCCTTTTTTTTTTTCCACCATTAAATTTTCTATATTTTTGTTTCAATTTTCGAAGTCATTATGGGATGTGAAACGAAATCGAAATATTGCATTCTTAATACCATTTCGAAGTGCTCGCGGTCTACTTTTCTACATTGTTAATGGCATACGAAACGATCAATCGTAACAAATGTTATAACTTGTCAAAGTAAGCCGTTCAAAATTAGTATTTCAAAAATTTCGATAATATGCTAACTTTAAAAATTCTCCAACAATCGTACGCTTATCCAATTTACAAATTGTTTATGTCATCTCAGAACTTATTTCGAGAACTATATTATATGCATATCGAATAGTCCAAACAGATATCTAAAATAGTTAATAATGTGTTACACGTGAATCTTAAAAAAAGACGTCTAACTCGTATTTTCTTTTTAAAAAATTCAATTATTTCATTAACATTTATTATTTTTGCGATAAAATTTTCTCAATATAATTTATCATTTTATATAGAATATGACATAAAAAAAATTCGAGTTTTACATCCGAAAAAGTCACATCCCATGTAAACTTTCGGATACAAAATTACAAGGGGTATGATTTTTTTTTTTTGACATAAAATTTCGATTATAAAATTTCTCTCAATTTCTTTACAAGTTCGATTGTGCCCCCTAAATTTAAACTTCTGCGTCCGCCCCTGATCTCAAGTTATAGTCGAGCCAATCAGTGCAAGGAGGCACTTGCTCTCTTCCATGAGATGCAAAAGGCTAATGTGGAACCAAATGAGGCGACAATGGTTAGTTTGCTTTCTTCTTGTGCCATCCTTGGAGCTCTTGAAACGGAAAATGGTTCATTCTTATATAAGAACAGTTCGAAACGTAAGGTTACCCTTGAGACGGGCACTAATGGATTCTTACGCAAAAGGAGATGCTTGGATAGTTCATTGATGCGTTCAGAGTCCTGCATCCGAGAAATCTTTGGTCATGGACCGCACTAATTCAAGGTCTAGCTAATGGTGGTCGAGGGAAAAGAGTTTTTGAGTTCTATAATTTGATCTGAAAGAGAATTTTGTTCCAAACAATGAAACTATCATGGCGGTTCTAAGTGCTTGTAGTCATGCAAGCATAGTCCATGAGGGTATGGACTTATTTGCAAGTATGAGCCAAGATTTTGGCATTCAACCAAGAATCGAACATTATGGCTGTATGGTCGATATGCTTCGATGAGCAGGATTCATTGACAAAGCGTATCAGTTCATAAAGAACATGCCTATTAAATCCAGTGCTCTAATACGGAGAACTTTGCTGGCATCATGTAGAGTTCATAAGTATGTTGATATTGGGGGAGGAATCACTGAAGAATGCAGTCAGATTGGAGCCTGCACAATGGGAATTACATACTACTTTCTAATCTATATGCATCAGTAGGCAGATGAGAAGACATAAAAAGTCTCAGAAACGAGATTACGAGGGATTAAAAAGAATCAGGGGTGTAACTACATAGAATTGGACGGTATCACTCACAAGCTCTTGGCTGAAGATAAAGAGCACGAGGAGTTGGATGAGATTTACAGAGCAATAGAAGACATGGTCGAGTGTATTAAGCTGGCTGGTTATGTGCCTAACAATGCAGTGGCAAGACTAGATACTCAGGGATGTGATATAGAAGTTTCTCAACATAGTGAGAAACTTGCCATTGTTTTTTGCATAATTAGGACTTCCCAGCGGCTGCCATAAGGATGTATAGAAATCTGAGAATATGCAGACTGCACAATGCAGCAAAAGTCAATATCAAAAGTTTCCGATAGAGAATTTGTCATCAGGGACAGGAACCGCTTTCACCACTTCTCAGATGGGTCATGTTCCTGAATGATTTCTGGTGAACCACTATTCATTCACCAATAGACATACATGTTGAGTTCGTTAATAAGTTAAAGTCCTTGTATCTCATTATCATCTCTTCGGGACTGGAACCTATAGGCTATTGAGTGATTTCATATTCAGATTAACAAACTTCAAGTACACAATCAAAGCCAAAGAACACCATGTAGCCATAACCAGGTATAAATAACATCAGACATATAAACAACCAGTAGACGAGTTCACTGCACATGGCTCTGACAGGAGACTGGGAGATTCACATGTACTAGAAAACATCCCAGCAAAATATGATCTACAGGCACCATAACGAGCTCCTAACATCCGTACATTTATTTATAGCTTTTATATACTAATAGACAGGACGATACTGGACCTTTCATTTAGACTACTGCGGCTCTCCAGCAATAAGATCCATGACCACGAGCATAATACTTCCACCGTTCTTCTTCAGCAGTTTCTTGTTCAGTTCTGTATCGTGAAAACCCTGCATCAGCAACCCATAGAAACCAAAAATGGTAAGAATTCACACGTGGAATTGGAAAAAGAGTGTGAGGAAAACAGGTGAAATGAAAAGAAATAGAAAACTCACCATCTCCCGAAGTTCCTTGAGAATAGGACTCCATTCAGAAACTCCACAAAGATCATCCACCGTTTCCTGCAAATCATACTCATTCTTCCTCAAAATCTCCTTGTTCAAATCAACCTGTTCGAAGCCCATTGCCTCAAGTTCCCCAAGTAGTTTCTCCTCTTTATTCTTTTCTGATACCAGTTGGGGTGCATTTGCAGGAGGTGGAAGTACCACAGGAATAGGTGGAGCTTGAAAAGGGAAAGGCGGTGCTACCTCTGAGAGATCAATAATAGGATAAGGTAAAAATGAGGGTGGTGCTGAAGGGACAGAGTTCGACGCCACACCACTGCCAACCAAGAAGCTATCATTGATGGGGAATCTCTTTTCATGCTCATTGCCTGGCTGCACATAAACCATTGGTCCCCCTACTTCCATGGTGTCATTGGAGTTAACGGGTACAGGGTGACTGTCCTCCACCATGGGTCCTAGATCCACATTTATAATTTCTGGCCCGGTTAAGCAGTTACTTGGAGGCGGCAAATTAAGATTCAAGTCACGAACATTTTCACATGGCGGTTCCTTCACGGAAGCATCAACCTACAGAACACAAAGGGATTGCCAAAAAGTACTCTGTTAGAAAGTAAGACAAAAACAAAGCATGTTTAGGAAGTGATTAAATTTAAGTGATTATAAGTTGTGGGTTCAAAGGAATGTGTGGATGTTAAGTGGGTAGTAGTTGTGGGTCCTACGAAATGTGTAGATAAAAAGTATATTTGATCAACTTGAATTGTAAGCTAATCACACTTCCCAAACATGCACTAAATAGTGTTGTTAAAAAACCTTTGCCCTACCTGGATGAGAACCCAAACACGTTGTCCAAACTTTTGGCCAGTAGGGGAGGCCATCCTCCAGTATGAGATATACCGACCAGGAATCTCAGGAGTAATAAAATCAACTGCGACATCTAGCTCCTGCTCTACTGGTAAACCAGCTGCAGGAACCTGACATTGTATTGGACATGAATAAGAAAAACCAATAAAAATATTTAGTAGATAAACAAGGTGATACCATTCGCTTGCAGACCCAAAAATACAAGAACAATAAGAAAAGTCTAATCAATTATTACAAGTAAAAATTTAGAAACAAAAATGTATAACCCAAGTATCCCTATCGCATCAATCCAGTAACCTTCCATTAAGAAGAGGAAAACGAATTGAAAAGGAAAATAAGAAATGATTCATAACAAACAAGTAGAGTAGGCCTATACACATGTCAAAAGGGCATAAGACTGATCAGACTCGAAAGGAAAAAAAATGAAAAAATTAAGAGGCTATTTTAATATTACAATGACGACAAACCTCTACTTCAATAGCAAGCGCATTATTCAGTTTGTCTCCTCCAATCCACACAAGTTGCGTTCTCTGGGGCCACACAACTGTACCATTGTTTCTCATCCGCCAAATCTTGGTAAATGGAGTTAAAGGAGCCATCACAGTATCATCTATGATATTGACATCCTGAATGAAGCGACTGTCAAACTTGGGTGCAACCGGTTTAACCTTGCAACCCCTGATAGCCTGTGGAAGCGTCGCAGCCCTATCCCTGGCATTCTGCAACTGGGAAAATACAATAACAGCAACACGAGTCAAAAATAGAAAAGAATGGGCATATCCTAAACTAATGCTTATAAAGAAACAAAAAGAAATGGTGATACATACAGGGCAATGCAACCGCTTGATAGGCAAGGGGCGTTGATAAGCCATGGGACGATCCATTCTGATGTAGTCAGTATCATTTCCCATTTCAGAAAAGCAGATGCTGCAAAGATCATAATCCTCTTTTCTGCAGAAACAAAGCAAATAGGAGAATGTCAAGGGATCCCTTACGACAGCTAAATTGTAAATTCATAAGAGAACTTATTAGTTTGCAATCTTACACTTTTGACTTGAACCTGGGACCAGTTATTGGGTAGACCCCACAACCATCGCAACGAATGGCCCGATGGAAGATACTCCCAGTGCCATCATTCTGACTAATGTTCCTTCTTTGAGAATCAGAATGTGATGGGATAGCAGAGTCATTTCCTGCAGGTACTGCAGAAAATGAAGTCTCATTCACAGGACTAGGGTCCATCCAAGCATATCTTATACTGTTATCTGGATAGTTCCATGGTGTATGAGTGGGATAACCAGTGGGAGTACCCATCTTGGCATTCTTTGATTGAAGATAATCCAGCCTAGACTTATGAACCTTCTGTGCAGCAGGTGAGTAATTAGAAGGTATAAAATGAGTCTTGATTGAATCAGCACCAGAGGTTCCTGCAAAGCATTTTTCTTGTGAGAAAGAAGAGACAGGAACATCGCTTGGTTTAGGATCCAAGCCTTCTGATTCACATAGAGAATCGACGCAAGGGATGTCAACATCGACATTCACAGCTTTCGAAGATGAGGCTTTCATGCTACCTCCTTTTACAGTTCCCAGTTTGACCTCACTTTTTTCTGATGTTGTCTCAGGTAAGTATTTTGCCAAGCTTTCGTGGCTTTTCAAAAATCTCTTGTCTGATCCGATGCTTGGGACATTCAATGTTGATGGAAAAACCTCGGAGGAATTCCGGTGCTTAGTATCTGTGGTACTTTCATGAAACTCACTCTGGGTATTAGACTGCGGTCCAGGTTGGGAATCAGAAAGCTGATCAAGGTAGGACAGACCCATCTCTGACAAGTGGTCAACAAGCTCAGCTATACCTGGCACGGATGAGGACATTTTTGATGCCAACTCATTCAAGAGCTTCTTTACAGTTTCCTGTAGAGGTTCCGGCACAGATTTCAAATTTTTGGAGATATTAGGGTTCAGATTCTGAAAGGATGTCTGAACTTTAGATAAGGGAGGCAAACTTCCACTTGAAGGAGCATGTTTCACATTAATCCTCAAGGGGTTCAGGGCCTGCCTCACCACATCACTCAGATCATCATCATCAACAAGTGCTACCTCATCACCATCTTCATCAATATAAGTCAGCGTGAGCAAGGTATCTGCAGGAAAGTTGAAGAGGAAAAATATTTGTTTTCTTAGTCCATCCATATTGAAATTCAGTCCCTCATCAATGGTTTTGGCAATGAAGCGCCTGAGCGTATCCCCATACCTGACCTGTAGAAATGTCACCATAGTAGCAAAATGAATAAACAAGGCAATTCAGATGATACAAAACTAGGTACAACCAAGTTGTCAAGTGACTAATAAGAGTTGAGAAACTCAAAACTTAAGTGAACTGATGGGCAAATATCTATACCAAAGATAGCTTTCAAACTATGAAATCAAAAATAGTCTCATTCATTATAGCTCAGACAACATGAAAACGAAAACTAAAAACTTCAGCATTGAAAAAGCTTAAAAGGGGATGTCTGTCTGCAAGTATTTCGTGCAACTCTTCACGAATTTTGACAAGATTTGAGTCTCTAAATTCAGAAAATGCATCTCAGGCAGATTTATTGAAAAATGGAAAACTAAGCAAGCCCCAGAACAAAAATTTGTTACAAACTTGGTTGGGCCTAAGAGAAGATCAAATCTTGAAAGATAACACCCAACTTAACATGCAATTGAGTTAGTTAACTGCGAATTTCACTACTAAACATGCCAGAGAGAGAGAGAGAGAGAGAGAGAGAGAGAGAGAGAGAGAGAGATCTAAACCCTAACTGGCCCAACGTGAAAATCCATCAAACAATTAAAATGCCAAAATATCAACAATTTCACAGTACATATGCAACATAAAATCGATCAGACCATTAAGAGAGAGAGAGACTCACCTTGATAACCACAGTAGAAGCCTCCATAGTCTGCAACAAAAGCCCAGATTCCCAAATCGCGTTACAGACAAACCCACAAGAATTCTTTAATCGTTTTTATTTAAAACACAGACTTGAGAGAAACACCTCATCCCTATAATTAAATGGAAATCATCAAAGTTGAAAAAGCCAATTAATCTAGAAATATTCCGGCGATTTAGTTAGATTAAATCCATAATCGAGCTCCAATTTTTCTCTCTGTAACGAACTGTGAAAATTGGAAGTTGAATGGATGCAGAGTTCTCGTGTACTGTACGTATTTGTTGAGCTTGAGCGGAGGATGAATTATTTTATCTTTAATTCCTATATTTATTATTTTATTTTTATTTCTTTTTTATTTTTCTTCTTCCAAAAGAAAGCTATAGGGGTTATGAAAACCAAAAAGTCGTAGTGTTTCCCATAATTGAAGGAAAATAAAATGAAGTTTTTCTAGAAAGCCTTTATATTGTGATAATTACACATACCCTCCTAATAATTTCTAATTAGTACATTGATTTGTTAAACTACCATTTTCAAAAATAGGATTAACTAGCGATTACGAATTTACGAAGAAACCGCGATTACATCTCTCTTTTCAATTTCAAAAATTCTTAGTCTTGATTTCACGGGTTGCCTTTTTTCTTAG